>PVLA01004649.1:80187-169792 GCA_004027455.1 Hydrochoerus hydrochaeris | reverse complement strand
TTTTTTTTTTTTTTGTACTAAAGTCGCCAGTTTTTGCTAGCATGGGGAGGGTCTAGGGGTTTTATTGAGCGGCATTATTTTTAGCTATGGCTTTACATTGGTCCAAAATTTAGATTTTTAAAGCAAATAATTGTCCCCAGAAAGAGTGACTTTGGCTAAGTCCTTTTATTTATTTTGGATAATTTAACTTTGAGTCATGGAATCTAGAACAGCAAGGGTGAAAGTAGCTGTGGGGCCATATTGAGTGATTGCTGTTTTTAATTCATTTAAAGCAGTTACTGTGAATGGCGTATGGGTCTTAACAACCTGTGGGGCCAGCAGCGCCATTTTGAGTGTCAAATAGGGCGGCGCCATTTTGAATGTCCTCGTGTGTCCCAGACAAAGGAAGTGGTGGCAAGTCGCCATTTTGAAGTGGCTTTTACTATCAAGAATTACAGAGCTGGGATGACTGGGCACACTGGACATGTCTGAGGGCGGCTTTGGGGTAGGATTGCAGGAGGAGCATAGTGCAGCCTCACCTTGAGTAAGCATTTTGTTAATTTGGGGATCTGCATGAAGTTGGTTTAGCAGCTCAGAAATTAAGGTCCAACATGCAAAAGAGGTCATCGGGACTTTTCTCCTGTACCCTTTGGGACCAAAAAACTCTATAGTAGTATTTTAAAGCATTTCCTAATGTTTTCCATCTTTTAGTATCAATGGATCCCTCCGGAGGGAACCAGGAGAAAGTTTAATAAATCTTTTGTTTTAACCCTTATCTCTCTCGCTTTGAGGGCCTTACTAAGGCTGGCAACGAACAATTCATGTTCACTTAACGCTTGACCCACGCCAATTACGTTCACTTACCGTGATTCGGACAAGACGTCAGGCAGTCGTCTGTACAGATCACAGGGACGGAGTCCCCCCAGGTACCATGGCCATGGCTTTTCCTCTGTGAACGATCCTTCATTGACCTCCTCGTATTGTGGCCTCACGCTGGGTGCCACTTGATCCGGCCTGCAGACCAATGCGTGAGTTTTCCCCTAGAGGAAGAAAAACGGGGTGGGGGCAGGGTGAAGAGAGAGAGATGGAGGCAAGTTGAAGTTTCCCAATAAAACCTCGTTTATTGAACAATGTTCCTGGCTTATAAAGAAGAGGGGGCGGGAAGTTACGGATGGGTCGCTGTCATTTCCTGGGTGGGGGCGAGAGGATCCTGGGAAATGTAGGCCAACACACTGGATTCCCACAGGAGGGAGAGATGGAGCGGCAGCCATGAAGCTATCATGCTGCTCCCTACAGCATCATGACAGAAAACTTTCCTGATAGAGAAAAAGAATTTGACATAAAACTAAATGATGCATATAGAACTCCAAGTAGAAATGATCCAAAAAATCTATATCCTGGCATATCATAGTCAAGATTCCAGAAATACAACACAAGAATACACTCCTAAAAGCTGTTAGAGAAAAGAAACAAGTCACCTATAAAGGAAAACCCATCAGAATTACAGCTGACTTCTCAGCACAAACCCTCAAGTCAAGGACAGCTTGGAGTGAAGTACTCCAAGTTCTAAAGGAAAACAACTTTCAACCCAGATGTACCCTGCAAAACTATCTTTCAAAATTGATGGAGAAATAAAATAATCCCATGACAAAGAACATTTGAGGAAAGTTATGACCACCAAACCAGCACTCCAAAATGATTTGAAGGACATTCTAGAAAGAGATAATAAGGACTACACTCCATGAACTCCAAAAGAAGGAATTCATCAGGGAAGGCAAACAATTAAAGGAGGGAGAAAAACAGGGGGAGTCAACAACAGGAAAATAACATGGCAAGGATAAATCACCACATATCAGTTATAATCATCAGTGTTACCTGGTCTCAGTTCACCAGTCAAAAGACAGACTCAGAATGGATCAAGAAGCAAGACCCAACAATATGCTGCACACTGAAACACATTTAATTTAAAAAGAAGTTCATAGACTGAAAATGAAAGATTGGAAAACAATACTCTATGAGAGAGGAACCCAGAATAAATCAGACGAAGTTATTCGATTTGCAGACAAAGTGAATTTCCAAGACTGATTAAGAGAAATAAAGAAGGTCACTACATCCTCATAAAGGGAACAATCCAAAAGGAAGAGATAATAATCATAAATATATATACAACAAATACCAGTGTACCCAACTATATAAAACAATTATTAATGGACATGAAAAATCAAATAAGCCCTAAAACAGTTATATCGGGAGACCTCAATATCCCACTGTCACAAAAAGATCAACTGGAAAAAAAATCAATAATGAAATATTAGAACTAAATCAAACTTTTGAACAAATGGTCCTAGTAGATGTCTATATAGTGCTCTATCTCACAATATCAGAATACACATTCTTCTCAGCTGCACATGGGACATTCTCCAAAATAGACCATATACTGGTTCATAGAACATGATTAAGTAAATGCAAAGGAATTGAAATTGTCTCACACATTGTATCAGACCACAGTGCAATGAAATTGGAAATCCATGCTAAAGGAAACTGCAAGAACTTCATAAACACATGGAAATGAAATAGCACCCTACTGAACAACCAATGGGCCACAGAGGAAATTTAAAAAGAAATTACATCATTTTTACAGTTGAATGATAATGACAATATAACACACCGGAACTTGTGGGACACAATGAAAGCAGTCTTAAGAGAGAAATTTATAGCAGTAAATACCCATGTCAGGAAAACAGGGCAAGCACATATAAACAACTTAATATTCAACCTCAAACTTCTAGGAAAAAAAAAAGCAGGCTAGACCAAAAGCTCACACAAGGGAGGAAATTATAAGGATCAGAGCAGAAATTAACACACTGGAGACTAAAAAAAGAAATACAAAGAATAAATGAATCAAAGAGTTGGTTCTTTGAAAGGTTAAATAAAATTGACAAACCCTTAGCCAACCTTATCCAAAAAAGGAAAGAAAAAACTCAAGTCCATGCAATTAGGGCAAAATCACAACAGATGCAGCAGAAATCCAGAAAACCATCTATACCTGCTTTGAAAATTTGTATTCTAAAAAGATGGAAAATACAGAAGAAATGAACAGATTTCTAGACACATAGGAATTCTCAAAGCTGAATCAAGAAGATATTAAATCATAAATAACCCAATATCAATAAATGAAATCAAAGATATAATTAAATACTAATCAACAAAGAAAAGGCCAGGCCTGACAGATTCACTGCTGAATTCTACAAGAAATTTAGTGAAGACCTAACACCATTACATTTCAAACTCTTTAATGAAACTGAAATGGAAGTAATACTCCCAAATTCATTCCTGGAAACAAGCATTACCCTCATACCAAAACCAGAGAAGGACCCAACTCAGAAAGACAATTACTGGCCAATCTCCCTACTGAACACTGATACAAAAAATCCTTAATAGAATACCAGCAAACAGACTGCAGTAAATTGTCAAGAAGATTGTATACCATGATCAAGTGGGATTCATCCCTGGGATGCAGGGATGGTTCAACATAGGTAAATCCATAAATGTAATACACCATATTAATAGAGCCAAGGACAAAAATCATATGATCATCTCAATAGACTCAGAAAAAGCTTTTGACAAAGTCCAGCACCCATTCATGCTAAGAACCCTACAGAAAATTGGAATTTATGGTCTCTATCTCAATCTGATAAAAGCCATCTATAACAAACAAACAGCCAACATCATACTAAGTGGACAAAAACTGAAAGCTTTCATTCTAAAATCAGGAACAAAACAAAGATATCTACTGTTTCTAGTCTTATTCATCATAATCCTGGGAACTTTAGATGGAGCAATTAGAGAAGAAAAAGAAATATAAGGAACAAAGGTAGGAAAGGAAGAAGTTAAACTAGCATTATTTGCAGATGACATGATACTGTACTTAGAAGACCATAAAAACTCCACCCAAAGACCTAGATTTAATAAGCAAATTCAGTAATGTAGCTGGTGACAAAGTCAACACTCAAAAATCAATAGCCATCCTGTATATGAATAACAAAGTCACTGAGGGAGACATCAGGGAAACAATACCTTTTACAATAGCATCAAAAAATGAAATACTTAAGAATCAATCTAACAAAGGATGTAAAAGACCTCTACATTGAAAATTATAGTACTCTGAAAAAAGGAGATTGAAGAGGATTTTAGAAAATGGAGAGATATACCATGCTCTTGGGTAGGAAGAACCAATATAGTGAAAATGGCCATACTTCCAAAACTGTTATACAGATTCAGTGCAATCCCAATCAAATTTCCAATAGTATATCTTACAGAACTGGAGAAAACAATGCTAAAATTCATCTGGAACCAGAAGAGACCTAGAATATTGTCTTGGTTACTTTTCTCTCATTGTTGGGACAACACACATGACACCCAAATGAAGGAAGGAAAGATTTATTTAGTTTACAGTTTCTGTAGGTTTCAGTCCATAATCAGCTGGCTCCAAGGTGGGCTGGCATGGCACTGCACTTCAAGGCAGCAGTCAGCAAAAGTAGCCAGAGCAAAAATGAAGGAAGAGCAAGGCTCTTTTCCTCCCTTTAGTCTATGCAGGCCACCTCCCAAACTACAGGGCAGATGCAGTGCTCACAAAATCTCTTTGCCCTCATTTGCACAGAATGAGGATATTTATAAAGTAAGAATCTTGACTCCCTGCTGAGTCTCTCAGTTAAACTTCTAAACTTCTCAAGTTGACACAATGTGTCAACCATAACAAATAGCAAAGGCAATCCTGGGCAACAAAGACATGACAGGGGGTGTCACAGTCCCTGACTTGAAATTATAATATAAATCTACTGTGAAAAAGACAGTGTGGTACTGGCAAAACAAAACAAAACAAAACAAAACAAAAAGCAAAACAGGGCTGAAGATCAGTGGAACAGATTAGAAGATGCAGAAACAACTCTAGACACACTAAGGTGCCAAACGCGGTCACTGGAATAAAGATAAACTCTTTAATAAATAGTGTTGAAAAAACTGGCTCTCCACATGCTAAAGATTAAAACTGGACCCATATCTTTCACTATGTACTAAGCTAAAATCAGAATGGCTCAAAGATTTTAATATTAAAACAGAAACATTAAACCTGCTGGAAAATAGAGTAGGTAAAACTCTACTGAAAAGCTTTTGCACAGCAAGAGAAATCATCAACAGAGTGAAGAGACAACCCATAACGTGGGAGAAAATGCTTGCCAGCTGTACCACAAAGGATTACTATCGAGAACATATAAAGAACTTAAAAAAAAAATCAGTCCTCCCAGATTTCAAGACCCAATCCAAAAATGGGCATCTGAGATGAATGCACACTTCTAAGATGAAGAAATACAAATAGAAAACAAATTTGTGAAAAAATGTTCAACATCACTGGTCATTCAAGAAATGCAAATTAAAACAACACTGAGATTCCACATCATCCCAGAAAGAATGGCTACTCTCAAGAAATCAAGCAATAACCAATGCTGGAGGGGCTGGGAGGAAAAAGGAACTCTTCTCCATTGTTGGTGGGAATGCAGACTGGTGCTACCACTGTGGAAATTAGTATAGAGCTTCCTCAAAAAACTAGGATTAGAGGTCCAATTCAACTCAGCTACTCCCCTTCTGGATATCTTCCCAAAAGAATTAAAAAATATCATATCACAGTAATATATATGCACCCATGTTTATAGCAGCACAGTTTATAATAGCCAGATCTTGGAAACAACTTAAATGCCCATCAACTGAGGAATGTATAAAAGATGTGGTATTTTTATACAGTGGAGTACTACTTAGCTATAAAGAAGGATAAACTGAAGATTTTATAGGTGAATGGAAACAACTTGAGAACATATTTATTAGTGAAATAACTAAGACACACATCTGTAAACATTGTATTGTTTCATTTGTGTGATAAGCTGAAAGAAAAATAAATGTATATGTGTATGTATATGTATATGTAAAAGTAAGTAAGATAGTTATACTAATGATTTCTCTGAGTTCACTGAAGAGAAAGATTTGTGCAGATATTGGCTATGTATGGGCCACCACCGCTAAGGGGACAGCCAGATCCTAGCCTTTTCCCATGAGTCAGTGCCATTTGTAGACTGCAGGGGAAGAGAACAAGGAGTCACCAAGAAGTAACCCTTCCCTGTGAACCAGCACCATGCGTGAGTCACCACTGCTGGGGACACAGCCAGACTCCAGGCCCTTCTAGTGCACAGGCTGGGAAGCAAGAAGAGCCCTCCACCCTGTAAACAACCAGCTGATCCAGACAAACACAGGCTGTGATGACAGCTATTGAAGTGAAATGCAATTTGATGCTTGTGGTATTTGGTGTTTCACTGACTTTGCAGGTATAGGGCCAGTGGCCTGATCATCTATGTACTCAGAGGATAATGGTACACAGTGTAGTATCTATGGGGATCTCCTTCTGAAGGTGATAGCCATTGTTAATTCCCTATTACCTTGTTTTGAAGTCTTGTATCATTTTCACTGTTATGTTGGGTTGGGTTTTATTCTGTTTTGTTTGTTTGCTTTTGTTATATCCAATGGCATGATAAGATATATTATGGAAGTCATTTTGGATTTACTATTATCTTGTTTTGAAGTCCTTTACTGCATTCATTGTTTTATTAGTTTTATTCTATTCTGTTTTGTTTGATGTTTTACTCTGAAGGTATCTGCAGCTGTTTTGAAGACAGCAGGAGGCATTATGGTAACCATTGCTGATTTTGTATTGTTTTGAAGTCCTGTGTCACTTATGCTAGTTTGTTTTGGTTGGCTTTGCTCTATTTTGTTTTGCTTGGTTTTATTCTCCTTAAAAAGAAAAGATCTGTGCAGATATTTTTTAGACAATTGAATGCAGATGTCTTGTGCTCTGAGTAAATGATTTGGGGATGACAATGTGCACTATATGTATCACTGTTGGCCCCTGATTGATGTGTTTTGAAGTTTTTTTTTTATTTAAAGAGAAAAAAAGACATGTAAAGGGTAGAGATAATACAGAATTAAAAAAAAAGATAAACAGTAAGAAATCGCTACTTGATAAATTACATATTGTCCTCTTAGAAATAGTTGTTCAAGTTACAAAATTAAAGCATTCAAAGTAGATATTCAAACAGTGAGTCTGTAAACAGCTATGCATGCATGAGTCTCTACATGTATTTCTGTCTTTTCTGTATGAGGGAAAAACAAAGCATAGTGAGACAAAACAAAACAAATTCCTATAAAAACATGAAACCAAAAAGTTGTATAAAACCACAGTACAAGGTGATCTACAATGGTTACTGTGTTGTCTCCTATTATCTTCAATAGAATTGTCTATGTCATCAGGCACAATTGAATATAGCAGTATAATTTGAATATATCAATATATAACAATATTAGTAAAAATAAAACATTGTATACAGTATAAAACTTCAAGAGCAGGTAATAATAAAACCAGAGTGGATATTCTAGTGAATCTTGTCATCTTCGGTGTAGTTGCCTATACTCTCAGACTTGATACTATCAATCATAACAGCTTTGAATAAAATCTGTCAGTACAAAACAGCAATCTAACAAACCAGATTCAGTTATGATCAGTCATGGTAAAACAGTGTAGGTTATACAAGGCTTTAGATTAAGTTAATAGGAAATTAAGGATGATTACCATACTATATCCTGCTATTTTCAGGATAACTGTGCCCTCAAATCTAGAACAAGTAGAATGACTGGAACAGTATATAAGACATCTAAGCAGAGTGGTGTGAGTAATGTGGGTTTTAAATCCTGGTGCACTATTAACAACATAGTGTATTGAGGCCATCTATGTAAGAGATTCTAGCCATCCTTCTCTGCCTCATTTCTGCTATGCTATTTTTCTGCCTTTGTTTAGTTTTCTCCTTCATTCTACTGCCTTCCCCATTCACTGAGGCCTTTCTGCCATTGTTCTTAAAATCCTGGGTTTTTTTGTCTCTCTCTAGAATGTCCTTCAGTATTCTCTGTAGGGTTGGATTGGTGGTCACAAACTCCCCCAGTTCCTCTTTGTCATGGAAGCATCTTTTTTCTCCATTAATTTCTTTAAAATTTTTTTTTATTTTAAAGAGTATAAAACAAGAGGACAGGTCTAAGCAGATCAGAACAGAACAATGTAAGCAGCACAGCACTTCACAACAAGACAATTGGATATTAACAGTAGTTATCATAATGTCTCTTTCTTTGAAATAGTTGAGCTTAGATTTACACACAATAATGTCAAATGTAACAAAATAGAATACAACCACTCAAGAGAATGAAAGTATTGCAAGGCATTCTGAACCAAATAACTGAAGATGAACAATGGTTGCTGTATTATCTCATTTTCCATAAAAATTTTGTTTATACTATCATACATATTAAAATCCAGTAAGACACAATGTGATAGAACTAATGGTAATAGAAAAACAAGAGCATGGTAGGACTTCAGAGCAAGATGATATTAAATCAACAATGGCTGCCATATTGTCTTGCCTTCAAAGTAACTATTCATATGATCACATGTATTAAGATCAAACAAAGCAGAATAAAACCACTCCAACCAATGAATGAAAACATAAGACTTCAAAGCAGTATAATGGTGAACCATGATTACCATAAAATCTTCTGTATTCTTACCATTTCTTACACTAGGGAGACTATACAGTATTTATACATGTGAGTTTGATTTATTTCACTTATGAGTATAGATTCTAGTTGCATCCATTTATTTATAAATATCTCAATGTGATCATTCTTTATAGCTGAGTAGTACTCCATTGTATAAAAGTACCACGATTTTTTTATCCATTCCTTGGTTGATGGGCACTTAAGTTGTTTCCAAGATCTGGCTATTACAAATTGTGCCACTATAAACATTGGTGTGCATATATCACTGTGGTAAGATGTTTTCAGATCTTCTGGGAATTTGCCTAAGAGTGGAATAGCTGGGTCAAATGGGACCTCCAACCCCAGCTTTTTGAGGAATCTCCAGACTGACCTCCACAGTGGTTGCACCAGTCTACACTCCCACCAACAGTGCAGAAGAGTTCTTTTTCCTCACAGCCTCTCCAGCACTTGTTGTTGGTAGTTTTGTTGATCTTGGCCATTCTTTCTGGAGTGAGATGGAATCTCAGTGTGGTTTTAATTTGCATTTCTCTAATGACCAATGATGATGGACATTTTTTCATGTATTTATTTGCCATTCATATTTCTTCATTTGAGAACTGTGTGTTCATCTTGGATGCCCACTTTTGGATTTTGGGGGTCTGATTTTTTTAAATTCTTTATAAGTTCTAGACAGAAGTCCTTTGTCTGAGGGACAGTTCACTAAGATTTTTTCCCAGTTTGTAGGTTTTCTTTTCACTCTGCTGGAGATTTCTTTGGACATGCAGAAACTCTTTAATAAGATGTGATCCCTGTTATTGATTCTGGGAAGTATTTCCCCATGCAGTTTGCTTCTTGTTCATGAATTCTCCATTAATTTCTAGTAGCAGTTTTGCAGGGTACATCAATCTGGGCTGGAGGTTATTTTCTTTCAGAGCTTGGAATAGTTCACTCCAAACTCTTCTTGATCTGATGGTCTGTGTTGAGAAGTCTGCCATGATCTTGATGGGCTTTCCTTTTTAGGTAATCTGTTTCTTTTCTCTGATGGCTTTTATTATTCTGTTTTTATGTTGAGTTTCTGGTATCTTGATTATTATGTCTGGGTGTAGCTCTGTTTTGGTTGTAGGTGGCTGGGGTTCTGTATGCCTCACACAACCGAATGTCATTTTCTTTTCCCACACTTGGAAAGTTTTTCTTAATTATTTCAGTGAATAGCCTTTGTAATTTGCCTGTATGTATTCCTGCTTCTTCATTCACATTTCTTATTCTTAAATTGTATATTCTCTTGTCATCTTCTAGCCTTTGTATTGTTACTGCCTGTTTCCTTGTTATTTTTAAGAGATCTTTTCTTTCATGTTCACACATTGCAAACTTGTCTTCAAGTTTTGATAGTCTATCCTTAGTTTCTTTTAAGGAGTTTTGCCAGCTTTCAATGGAGTTTTTAATTTCCTGGTAATCTCTTTGAATCTGCTTCATGTATTCCATATTTTCTTTACATTCTTTATTGAACGTTTCTCACCTTTTTTGTATTCCTCCCTTCTGTCTGTGTTTTCCTGAGAGATGCTTAGCATTTCTTTTATTAATCTACTTATATTTTGCTTTACCTGATTTAATATTTCAGCCTTGAGCTTGTCCACAAGGTCCCGAAGATATCTCTTAATGTTCATTGAATCCATGTCTGATGTTGCATGTTTGCTGCCCTCAGTCTCTTTTGTTTTTCCCTCTCCTGGATAAGTGTTCTCAAGGTTTTGGGTTGGGGGCTTTTTCTTGTTTCTCTCTCTTGTCATGGTTTTGGTTTCTTCCACACGGGTGTATAGTGGAGGTCTCAGCCCCTTTCCTTATTGGTTATGGTTCTTCTGAAGCATGCTGGTGAGGGATTTCTGCCCTCTCCTGTTTGCTCTTGTCATTGAAGTGCAAGCAGGGGCTGCATATACTGGCTCCTCCCCACCGGGCCAGTCAAACTTCTGGGCCCTTCACAGGTTGGTGTGTACTAGGGGTAGGGAATCGATTTGGGATGGCTTATTGGGTTCTGGCCAGGGGCATGACCCAGTCCAAGCAAATGCCACAATTCCACTCTGGGGAGGGAGCAACCAACTGAAGTCACTGTTGCCCCTAGTTCAGGTTCCTCCTGCCGGACTCCAACATGCTGCCCACTTGGTCATGCCCTTCTTGTGTGGGGGGGTCATATTCCCAGCACTGACCATGGATTAATGAAGCTTCCCTCGCCGGCTCGGTTATTCATTGGGCTCACCAACCCCTGACTTCAGCATGTCTGTGGCTCCTGTGAGTGGTGGTGGGAACAAGTTTGGCTGGCTTTGCCAGCCAGCGTGAACTCAGACTGGTGTGAATTCAGGCTGGTGCGAACTTGGCAGGTCATGCAAAAGCACCATGTCCAGTGATTTTAGCTGTTCCGACTGTAGCCCCAAGACTGCATGTCTGATGAGCTCTCTTCTCTCTAACCTCTTCCTGTGTCAAGAGGATCCATCTCCCTCTGTCTGGATCTCTCCAGGATGTTTTACTCTGGCATATGAGCTGTTTCTCCTGGGAGGCTTTATATTTTGTTGCTCACTTATTGGCCACCTTTATCTATTCCTTCTTCATCATTTTAAAATTTAATTTTCCCAATTCAATATGGAGTAACCTCTAACAATTTTTCCTATCACTTTATTCCAAGTATTCTGAGTGATAAGAGGGAAATGTTCATTGCGATGCTTGAGGGTGTCCGAGAACCCTTTGCAGCCATCAGTAAGAAGAGGTCACAGAAACTGGAGGTGCTCTCAGGTCCAGGATCTCAGCACTCGGGAATATAGTTTAGCGACACAAACACCTGCCTGGCAAGCACAAGGTCTGAGTTTGATTCCCAGTATAAAAAAAAAGTTGGCATTCAGTTCAGCTAGTGGAAAACTTATGTAGGTGTGGAAACAATTTAGATATGTGTGTTTTCTTTTTCAATGGTAACATTCATAAAAATCTAGTACAAATCAAAGATTTCTAAAGAAAATGTAGGGTCCCTATTATAACTATGCTATAATTGCAAAAAGTACACACCCAATTTCAGACATGTTATTCAAAAGAAGAGATATGGTGAGAGGCAGAGGCAGAAACATAACAGGAAGAAATTCAAACACAGACAAAAAGTAAAGATAAACAAGGGGAATAATACAGAGACAGAGCAGAGCAAAGGTGCCAAGAGTCCCCAAGAAGGAGGCACACACTCAAAGACACAAAGATAAAGAGGCCTACAGGGCCCAAATTGTCACCCCATCAGTTCAGCTGAGAAACTCATAGGAGGCCAACCCACCCAACACATCCTCCCCCATCTTGTCATGCTACAAGTGATGTTTTTTTCTTGTATTGGCCTGACTCTTCATCCATGTCCTTGCTGGCCTGTTTTTAAACTTCTTATAGGAATTATATCTAGCCCACAGCTTCTCCCATAGCTCTCTCTTACCAGAAACCCTCAAGTAAAGTTGTTGTCACTCAGTCTTAAACACTGAAACCCTTCCCATAAAGGCTCCTGGTTAAATCCTCTCAAATATGGGAGGTGCTACCCTGGATTTCTTCTCTATCTCTAACCTGTTGTGTGGAAGGAGTTACTTTTGGAATAAAACTCTGATATTGTTGTGCAGGTAACAATAGCTATGGGTTTTCCATAGGCTAGTGTTGCTAGCCCAGGGTTTCTGCTTGTAACTGCTGACCCTCCATGCTTACCTTCCCTCCTCCCCAGCACTGACTTCAACAATGATCAGGTTTGCTGATAGGTAGGTCAGCACCTGTGGTTGTTCATGTTAAGGGAAAACAAAACACAGAACAGGCTTGGAGCTGGCAGGTAGCAGGGGCCAAGGCACCATATTCATGGGCTCCAAAACTTCACTATCTTCAGGCTAGCTAGACAATATATGTCATCTTTAGTGTAGAGTCATTTTAAAGTTGAGTTGCTTGTTCCAATATATATATATATATATATATATATATATATATATATATATATATATAATTTGACTGGGAATCAAACTCAGTCCTTGTGCTTGCCAGGGAGGCACTGTACCACTGAGCTATATCTTCAGTCCTGTTTCAATGGCTATTGACTTTGAAGAGTTCTTTGTATATTCTAAATTCAAGTCCTTTTTCAGAAATGTGATTTTCAGATGTTTTGTCCTAGTCTCTGGCTTATCTTTTTATTTTCTTCATGGTTTATTTTAAGGAGATACAGTTTTTTCTTAATTTTGATTAAATTTAATTTGTCATTATTTCCAT
The DNA here is from genome assembly GCA_004027455.1 of Hydrochoerus hydrochaeris. Lineage (NCBI taxonomy): Eukaryota > Metazoa > Chordata > Mammalia > Rodentia > Hydrochaeridae > Hydrochoerus > Hydrochoerus hydrochaeris. Next base: position 156,937 of record PVLA01004649.1, on the reverse strand, counting down.
GGCTTAGATTTTCAATATCAAATCTGAATATCTTTAAAGGCTCAACTCCAAACCACAGATTTCATCCTATGTCTTCTTCTAGTAATTTTATAATTTGAGGTTTGATCTAGGCCTATTAGTTAATTTTTGCCCAAAGTGGCAGCTATGGATCAAAGTTCTTCCTTTGCCATATGATCTCTGCCTTTGTGACCTGCAGAGATTCCTTGTCTTTCTCCTTCATCTCTCCTCTTCTTGGACAGCCACAGACACAGAAATGGTGAGAGGAACAGCCAGAGAGGATGACAAAGATGCAGTTGGTGAGATTCAGAGGTAGGTGAGGCACAGGTAGAGAGAAACAATGAGATGGGACCTGGGGGCATCAGGATACAGCTGTGTAAAAGCTGTCTCTCATGGACTCCTGTGTCTCTCTGAGCTGGACATTTCTCTCCAAGTCTTTATAATCTATTTCTGTCTGTGGGCCTTTTTCTGCTCCTTGTAACTATTTTATCTATATACCTATCTCTCCTACTTATCTTCTGTCTCTGTCTCTCTCTCTTTCTCTCCCTCTCTTCCCCCCTCCTGCAGACACTAGCTTCATAACCACAGAGTTGGGTCCAGTGTGATTGATGTCCACCAAGCTCAGCTCTGTCTCTGTCATCACTGAGCCACCTGCATGCATAAGAGTGAATTAAAGGCAGTGCTTTGTCTGAGTCTGAAAATCAAAGCCACAAGGCCCAGCCTCTCCACCTATTCCTCTGACTCTAGAAAGCAGCTCAACAAAGTGCATCTGTTCAATCCTGGCTTGGAGTGGTGCCATCACAGACTTTCCTGACCCCAGGACCTTGCTCCTGCTGGGCTGAATCATGTGAGACTCAGTGTGGGTCCTTGTTCCAGTCCAAGAAATTCTGATGGGAAGGTGTGAAGTGCTTTACACAGAATAATTCACCAAGTGCCATGCTTTTGGGGAGGTATTGTTGTACTGCCTATTTTATAGTTGTAGAAAGTCAAGAACAGAATAGTTGAAAGTCTTACCCAGGTCACACGGTGGGTTAGAGGTATGTTGTCCAATATGGTAATCCCTTTCCACATGTGGTCATTAAACACTTGAAATGTGGAATGATCAATCAAATTTAAATTTGATTTATTGTTAATTTTTAAAGTTGACACCCAATTCAACTATTGGAAAATTTCTAAGTAACTTTAGAACTAATGAAGTTTGTACATATCTTTTCAAACTGTAAAGTTCATGAAATCTTAAAAAAAATCCAAGATTTCCAAACCAAATTTAGGGCTCAAGTTAAGACATACTCTAAATGCAAAAACACCTACCGGATATCAAAGATGTGACATGAAAAACTATACGTGATGAGAGGTTGTATTATTTACTTTCCCATCACTTACACACCATCGACACTTACAATTTAAGGAGAAAAGGTTTATTTGGCTTACAGTTTTCAGTGAGTCCAAAGTTGGTTGGCTTCAAGGCCAAGAAAAATTGTGGAAGTGCATGGCAGCCAGGAATCAAAGAAAGAAGGGAGAAACCAGGGACAAGAATACACTTTCCAGGTCACACTTTCAGCCAGGCCCCACCTCCTAATGGCACATTGAGTTATTGAACTCATCCACGAACAGACCCACTGATGAGTATAGCACCCCAATGATCCAGTCACCCTCTATACTCATGAGGGTTCAGGAGATATTTTAGATATAAATCATAACAAAGGCAGAGGCAAAAAAAAAAAAAGAGACAAACTCAAAAAGAGAAATTGGGAGATAGATGAGGGGACATAACATAGAGACAGAGGCAGAGAAGAAGGACCAAGAGTTACAAATAAGAAAAGCGCTGGAGAGCAAGAGAGGCAGAGACTCAAAGACACAGGACAGAGATGCCTTCAAGGGCTTTATCAGCCCTCTATTGTAACAGGACGGCTCCTTCCAGAATTGAGCTCTGCAAGGTTCCCCAGGGTTATTATTCCTTTCTAATCCTTTTAGTTTCTCTCCCTTTCACCTGGCATTCATCTGAAAACCTGTCTAACATGCCTGTTGAATTTTTTATTAACACAAAGGATTAATTTATGGTGAGATTTAACTGATAGTTGTTTTTTTTATTTAAAAAGAAAATAAGCAAAGCAGAAAAAGTGGTAGAAACAATACAGAATTTCAGAAAAAAATAAGCAGTGAGAAATCACTAGTTGATAAATCACACATTGTCTTCCTAGGCATAGTTGCTCAAGTTACAAAATTAAAGCATACAAAGTAGATAGTCAAACAGTGAGACTGCAAAAAAGTTCAATGATCCAGTAACAACTTAGCAACACGGTTATACTAATACAGAATTAAAAAAAAAGATAAACGATAAGAAATCTCTAGTTAATAAATTACATACTGTCCTCTTAGAAATAGTTGTTCAAGTTACAAAATTAAAGCATACAAAGTAGATAGTCAAACAGTGACACTGCAAAAAAGTTCAATGATCCAGTAACAACTTAGCAACACGGTTATACCAATACAGAATTTAAAAAAAAAGATAAACAATAAGAAATCACTAGTTAATAAATTACATATTGTCCTTTTAGAAATAGTTGTTCAAGTTACAAAATTAAAGCATACAAAGTAGATAGTCAAACAGTGACAGGGCAAAAAAGTTCAATGATCCAGTAACAACTTAGCAACATGGTTTGCTAATACAGAATTAAAAAAAAAATAAACAATAAGAAATCTCTAGTTAATAAATTACATATTGTCCTCTTAGAAATAGTTCAAATTACAAAATTAAAGCATACAAAGTAGATGATCAAACAGTTAGAGTGTAAACAGCTACACATGCATGAATCTTTACATGTATTTCTATCCTTTCTGTATTAGAGGGAAAAACAAAACTTAGCAAGACAAAAACAAAACAAGTTCCTATAAAAACATGAAACCAAAAATCATATAAAATCGCAGTACAAGGTGATCTACAATGATTACCGTGTTGTTTCTTATTATCTTCAATAGAATGTCTATATCATCAGGAATAATTGAATATAGAAGTATAATTGAGTATAGCAGTAAATAACAATATTAGTAAAATAAAACATTGTAGACAGTATAAAACTTCAAAGGCAGGTAATAATCAAACCATAGTGAATATTCTAGTGGATTTTGTCATCTTAAGTGCAGTTGCCTATACTCTCAGATTTGATACTATCAATTATAGCAGCTTTGAATAAAATCTATCAATACAAAACAGTGATCCAATAAACCAGATTATGATTGGATTATGATCAGTCATGGTAAACAGTGTAGGTTTTACAGAACTTTAGATTAAGTTAATAGGAAATTAAGGATGATTACCATACTATATCCTGTTATTTTCAGGATTACTGTCTGTGCCCTCAAATCTAGTCCAGGTAGAATGACTGGAACAGAATATAATACATCTAAGCAGAGTAGTGGGTTTTGAGTAGTATGAGTAATGTGGGTTTTAGATCCTGGTGCACTATTAACAATATAGTGTATCAAGGCCATCTATGTTAGAATTTCTAGTTATCCTTCTCTGCCTCATTTCTGTTATGCTATTTTTCTGCCTTTGTTTGTCTAGTTTTCTCCTTTATTCTACTGTTTGCCCCACTCATTGAGGCCTTTCTGCCACTGTTCCTAAAATCCTGGTATTTTTTTCTCTCTCTCTAGCATGTCCTTCAGTATTTTCTGTAGGGTTGGATTGGTAGTCACAAATTCCCCCAGTTCTTCTTTGTCATGGAAGCATCTTGTTTCTCCATTAATTTCTAGTGACAGTTTTGCAGAGTACATCAATCTGGGCTGGAGGTTATCTTCTTTCAGGGCTTGGAATACTTCACTCTAAGCTCTTCTTGATCTGATTGTCTGTGTCCAGAAGTCAGCCGTGATTCTGATGGGTTTACCTTTATAGGTAATCTGTTTCTTTTCTCTGATGGCTTTTAATATTCTGTTTTTATATTGAATTTCTGGTATCTTGATTATTATATAATCAATTATTATATAATGTCTGGGTGTAGCTCTGTTTTGGTTGTAGGTGGCTGGAGTTCTATATGCCTCACACAACCGAATGTCATTTTCTTTTCCCATGCTTGGGAAGTTTTCCTTAATTATTTCTGTGAATAGCCTTTGTAATTCACCTGTATGTATTCCTGCTTCTTCATTCACGTTTCTTATTCTTAAATTGTAGATTCTCTTGTTACCTCCTAGCCTTTGTATTGTTACTGCCTGTTTCCTTGTTATTTTTAAGAGATCTTTCCTTTCATGTTCACACATTGCAAACTTGTCTTCAAGTTTTGATAGTCCATCCTTAATTTCTTTTAAGGAGTTTTGCCAGCTTTCAATGGAGTTTTTAATTTCCTTGTAGTCTCTTTGAATCTTCTTCATGTATTCTATATTTTCTTTACATTCTTTATCAAATGTTTCTCTCCTTTTTTTTGTGTTCTTCTCTTCTCCCATCTGTACCATCATGAGAGATGCTTCCTGAGAGCATTTCTTTTATTACTCTACTCATATCCTGCTTTACCTGAGGTAATATTTCAGTTTTGAGCTCATCTACAAGGTCCCAAAGATATCTCTTAATATCTATTGAAGCCACGTCTGATGTTGTGTGTTTGCCGCCCTCAGTCTCCCTTCTTTTTCCTTCTCCTGGATCAAGGCTCTCAGGGTTCTGGGCTGGGGGCCTCCTCCTGCCTCTCTCTTCTGTCATGGCCCTGGCTTCCTCCACACAGGTTACAGTGCAGGTCCCAGCCCCCTTCCCTGTTGGCCACGTTTCCTCTGAAGTACGCTGGTGAGGGACCTCTGCCCTTTCCTGCCTGCTCTTGTCACTGAGGTGCAAGCAGCGGCTGCCTATGCCTGCCCCTCCCCACTGGTCCAGCCAAACTTCAAGTGCCTTCACCTGGTTAGTGCTTGTTAGGCACAGGGAATTGATTTGGGACAGCTCATTGGGTCCTGGCCAGGGGTGCAGCCCAGTCCATGCAAATCCCACAAATCTGCTCTGGGAGGGAGGAACCAACTGAAGTCACTGTTGCTCCCAGTTCAGGCTCCTCCTGCCAGATTCTAACATGTCGCCCATTTGGTCGCACCCTTCCTGTGGGGGGGTCTCATTCCCAGAACTGACCATGGATTAATGAAGGTCCCTTTGCCAGCTCCATTCTCCGTTGGGCTCACCAACCCCTGACTCCAGCACTGCTGTGCTTCCTGTGAGTGGCAGCGGGAACGAGTTTGGGCAGCTCTGCCAGTCAGTGTGGATTCAGGCCATTGTAAGGTTGGCAGGTCATCATGAATGAAAACGCTGTGTCCCGTAATTTTTAGTTGTTTCAGTTGTAGTCCCAATGTATTTGACGAGCTTTTTTTTACATTTTAATTTCTTCCTGTGGCAAGAGGATCCATCTCCCTCTGTGTGGGTCTCTCTAGGGTGTTTTATTCTGGCATATAAGTTGTTTCTCCCGGGAGGTTTTGTATTTTGTTGCTCACTGATGGGCCATCTTGAGGAAGTCTCCTGATACTTGTTTTAGGAAAATACAGGAATGAGGGACAGAAGATTGAAGTCATTTGAGATGCTCCAGCCAAAGAAAGATGAGGCGATTTATGTCCTGGATGACAAAAACCCCTCCAGCACACAGCCTTCACATTTGCCTTGCTGCACCTCCTCACCTTCCTTATGAAATTCCTGGGTACCTCTGAGTTCCCCCAGCATGGAGCTTTGACGTAAGAGCCCCTTTGTCTTCTTAAGATTGCCAGCCTTTGGGTAAATCTGATTCACTCCCACCAACTCTCTTCTACCCAGTGTCAGTGTTTCAGCAGCAGCCTGTCTGGACCTTAAACCTGGTAATACTGCCCCTGAAGCTGAGGGACTCAGAGGGGCCATATTCATCAGAGCCCCCCTCCTGCATCTTGTCATACTACTAACAGCCTTAAAAGATGTGCAGTGGGACTGGCATCTGTGAAAGTGTCACCAGCTAGCATGAGTCCTTGGTTTAGTTATAATGGAAATTAAAGTAAAAGCAATAGATGAATTTAAAAACAAAAGCTTCCATTGGAAAGTAAAAGAAAGGGAAAGGATTCTGGTTTGAGAAGCTGGAGGGGACATACGTGATAAAAAGGACAGGCTGACCTGCCCACAAAAGAATGGAGACCAGTTTTAGGGGGTGCTGATGGACTAGGGCCCAAATAATTTTTTTTTTGTTTTGGTGTGCTGGGAATTGAACTCAGGACCTCACACTTGCCAGGCAAGCATTGTGCCACTGAGCTATATCCTTGTCACTTGGAGCCAAATTAATCTTTATGCCAGTCCTTTATGTTCATAGCTCCAGACAAAACCTCATGGTGTGAGGGGTGGTTCCATCTCATGAACTAATTGTCTCTATCTGCAGTGGTCTCTCAGTCAAGAGGAGCTCACCCTTTCCTGGCACCCAGGTGATTACAGGTTCAGGACAATGGCTGGAGAGTTCTAAGCATTACTTTAAGGGATAAAGGTCTGGAACTAGGCCTTGTAAAGCATAGAAATTTCAACCTGTAGTTGTTCAGAAGGGTGTTATTTAATTTCCATGTATTTATGAAGTTTTTGTGGTCTCTTTTGCCATTGAATTTCAGTTTCATTGCACTACAGTCTGATAACATACATTGGTTTTGGCTCAAAATCCACTTTGTCTGCAAATAGAAAAGCTAACCCCTGCTTTCTTCTGGGCCTTATCACATGGAGTATAGTTTTCCATCCTTTTGTTTTGTTTTTTCCATCCTTTGACTTTTAGTCTATGAATTTCTTTTTGAATTAAATATGTTTATTGCATGCAGCATACTGTTGGGTGTTGCTTCTTGATCCATTCTTCTAGTCTGTTCCTTTTGATTGGTGAATTGAGATCATTAACATTGATGGTCATAACTGATATGCATTGGCTTATCCTGGTCATGTTATTTTCCTATTGTTGGTCCCCACCCCGTTTGATTGCTTATCTTGCCTAGTGAAGTCATTCTGTTGGGGTTCATGGTGTTATAAACCTTGTTATGTCATTGTAGAATGTTCTTCAGAGCATTTTGGAGTGCTGGTTTGGTGATCATGAATTTCCTCAAGTGTTTTTTCCATGGAAGTATCTCATTCCTCCATCGCTTTTGAAAGATAGTTTTGCAGCATATATCAATCTGGGTTGGTGGTTGTTTTCTTTGGAGCTTGAAGTTTGTGCTGAGAAGTCTTCTGTGATCCTGATGGGCTTTCTTCTTAAGGTGATTTGTTTCTTTTCTCTAATAGCTTGTAATGTTCTGTTCTTCTGTTAAATTTATGGAATCTGGACTATTATATCCCTTAGTGTAGTTTTTTTTTTTTGGTGGGGGTTGGTTTTGTTTTGGGAATATATACATAGGCTAATTAGAGTTCTGTATGGCTCACTTATCTGTGTTCTTTTTACTTGCTTGGGATGTTTTCTGCCATGACTTCCTGAACAGGTTTTGTATGTCATTTGTACATTCTCCTGCTTTTTCATTGATTCTGATCAATCTTATATTATTCTCTGTATCATGTAGCAACTGCTGGACTGATTTTTCATGTTTCCTTGCTATTTTTAAGAAACCTTTCTTTTCATGATTGCTAACTGTATTCTATATCTCAAATTCTGTCTTTGCGTTAGCTCATTGTGCTGTATATACTTTCAGTGGAATTTTTAATCTCCTGGCTCTGTTTTAATGTTTTATGGACTGCATTTCTTTCCTATGTTGGGTCTTCATGATTTCCAGCATTTTCCTAAACTCCTCTGTTTTTTTAACCTCTGTCTTCCCTATGGTCACTAATCATGTTTTTCATTACCATCTCTGTAGTTACCTAAGAAATTATTTCTGATTTAATTTTTCTAGAGCCTTGTTCATGTGCTTTGTAATTTCCACTCTTACCACTCCAGAGAGTCCAGATGTGTGACTTTCAGATTATCTACCTTATTGCCCACTGGGTTTGGCTTTGGTGAGCTGGATGTCTCGGTTTCATCTTGCCCAGGTGTCTTCCCATTTTCTATTTTTTTTTTAGTTTAATTCCTCAGCTGATGCTTGTAAGTTGCCTATAGCAAGTTGCTTTCTTGCTAGTATTTAGAACCGTTAGAAAATGACTACTCAGGGTTGTCTTCCGGGTGTAGCTGACTTTTGGATTTTGAGTCTGTTGTAAGACCTTACCTCTTCACTACATTGGGGATGAGAAGTTGCTGCTCACTTGGCCCAGCCCCTAGTTCTTTGACACTGATCTATAGTGTTTTGTTGCAACCCTTCGGTAATCTCAGCTCGGTACATCAGGAAGAGCAACCAGTTAGAACAATTATGTCACTTTGACTAAGGAGAAATAATCAGCAATAATAACATCAAATACAGTTTTAAAAATGACAAACTGAACAGCCATAAATTTACTACCTTAACCATATGAACTAGATTTGTGGTTACATAACAAAATATAAAATGAACCAGAAAATTTTATACAGTAAATAAGCCCTCAAAATGGTGATTTTACCCTCAGTGGAGAAAATTTACAAGGAAATGGGCCAGGGGAGGATAGAGAACTAGAAGTAGAGGAAGAGATTAGAAGCAAGGCTAGAGGATAAAAGAAGATCACACTAACTTTGAGAAACTGGTGAAGAAGAAAGGAAGAAAAAAGAGAATGGAGAAATAAAAACAAGAACAGAGCAGCAACAACAACAACAACAAAAAACATGTTCACATCCCAATAAAAACACAAACAAACACTAAAGGGAAAATAAAAACAAGAAAAGAGGGGGCCGGAGATTTAGCTCAGTGGCATAAGTGCCTGCCTGGCAAGCGGGAGGTTGTGAGTTTGAACCCCGGAACAAACAAACAAACAAAAAAACAATAAAAGAGAGAAAGACAATAAGAAAAAAAGGTCTACTTCAAAGTGTGTTTCCGAGGGCTGGGGATTTTGCTCAGCGGCACAAGTGCCTGCCTGGCAATCTCAAGGTCATGAGTTTGATTCCTGATACCAGAAAAAAAAAGTAGTACAGAGTGTATCTCTGCTGTCACTGATAGACAACATGTGGAGACAGAGTCAAGATCCTACTTGATTAATTCCAGCAAGCCAGCTGAAGCTTTATGATGGGATAGTGGATAATCCTGGAGAGCCTGCACCTTCAGGTCCACTGCAGTGCAGGTCAGTTTCTGACTGTGGGGCTGGAAGCAGACCTGCTCAGCCTGCAGTAGTCCTTTGCCTAATGCTAACTTTAACTCAGCATTCTGTCCCTGACACCTCAGTCCTGGTTGCTCACCTCTGAAGGAATGTTCATGACTTAAGGAGCAGTTCCATTCCCATGAAATGATTACCTCTGTTTGTGGTAGTTTCAGTCAGATGATTGTTTTTTTTCTCCCTAGGAGCTAGGTCACAACTGGCTGAGAATAATAGATGGAGACTCCTAGGCATCACTGCAAAGAAGAAAAGACTAGAACTGGACATTGTAAAAATATAATCAGATTCCTTGTGAATCCTATAAACTACTTTTATTATTCTTATCTTCATGTTCTACATCTTGAGGGGGAGGAAATTATAGGCTATGCAAATCTAGGACTAATACATCTTGTTCTGCCAAGTGATTAACATACATATATACAATCTATTAAGGCACTAAAGGATACAAAATTAAAGGTCAAACTTTGTTCTACTTTTAGATACCTATTAGGCATCTATAGGCCAAAACAAAGAGTTACAAAATGTGTGTGTGTGTGTGTTTACTTTCATCAGTACACATTTGCAGTACACAATGATTACATTTATAGTAGGGAATTGGTACAGATACATAACATATTTCAATTTCCTTAGTTCTTTCCCTCCACCCCCTTGTATTTTCCAAGCATCTTATTTATTTATTCATTCACTTATTCATTTATATTACAAGACCTTCTAGACAGGATGGTGGCACACATCTGTAATCCCAGCACTCAAAAAGCTGAGGCATGAGGATTGCCATGAGTTCAAGGCCAGCCTGGGCTACATAGTAAGTTCAAGGCCAGGCTGAACTACATAGTGACCCTGTCTCAGTTAAAAAAAAAAGCACTTAAAAAGTTAATTATCATATGTACAGATTGAAAATCAAATGAATAGATCAAAGAACATATAAAACATATACGACAATTGTACTAAGTCAAAATACACGAGTCAGCAAATTTTAGCAAAAACTTCTTTTAAATCTTTGATTGCCCCAGAAGAAAACATAAGTTGTGCTTTTAATTGCCAGGGATGATCAGACCCCCAGATACCTGTGCAGGAACAGCAGGGGCAGGGGTATAAAAGACAATATTCAAAGTACAAGGGAACAGGGAGGAACCTTACCCTAGTGGACAAGCACAACAGTATCTGTAGTTGACCCACTTTTATTAGCAAATGAGAAGCACAAGGAAGGGATAGTGTACTTTTCATGGAACAACAACTGTAGTAACTGAAGAACAATTAATAGGGAGCAAGTCTATCTCCATAACAATACACCTGAATTCTTTAGATTGCCCTCTGCAGTGTTATCTTGCCTTAAGAGTCCTGCAGTTATAAGCTTTTTCTGCACACCTGGGAAACATGGGCCTTCTGCATACTTCTCTGTTCCTAACGCAAGGTCACACTGGCCTACCCTCATCATGGAGCTTGATACCAACAGTTCCCTCTCTTTGTTCTGTAACTGTAAAATTTGAAACAACGTAACAAGGTTAGATAGCACCTAGGTGTCATACAGTTTAATGTCCCTTGCAGCAGACTAGGAACAGAAATAGAAGATACAGACATAAATGTAATCAATCTAGTGTAGAATCCAAAATGAGCCTGATGGCAGCAGCCTCCTCCACAGGCCTGGAGCTCTCCTCTGGCTCCATATTCAAGGATGCCACCCACAGTGGTGCTCCATGATCTGTTAATACACACGCATGCCCACATTCCCACTCTGGGCCTTCCCACCCTCCTGTTTGGATGTCTCTCCACAAGACTTGAGCCCGAAGTGTGCTTGTTGATTTGTTCTTTTGCCAATGAAGCTCTGATGAATTATGTTTATTTTCTGCAAATGGGTTTTTAAAAATTTAAGATAAAGGTAGCAAGATCTAATTGTGCCATGACAAGCTTATAAATAGTTTCCAAGAACTCTTCACTCCACAGACCTAGGGGTTGGCGGACTTCGACATCACCCTCCTCCTCCCTCCACGGACGTAGGGGTCAGCAGACTTCAGCCTCACTCCTCCTCCCTCTACAGACCTAGGGCTCAACATACATTTGCCTTGCCCCTCCTCCTCGTTCCACAGACCTAGGGGTTGGCAGATGTTGGCCTTACCCCCTTCCTCACTCCACATAGGGGTTGGCAGAAACATTGGCTTCTCTCCTCCTCCTCCCTTCACAGACTTAGGGGTTGGTGGGATTGTCAGTCACCCTCCCCCCTAAAAGACCACAGCAGCCCACAGACAACTAGGAACTCTTCCACCACCTGCAGAACCTTGGTGGGCTGGTGAGAGCCTCAGCAACCACTCACCCACACACAGGACCTCAGTGGGCTTGTGACAGTATGATGAGTTTCCCCTCAACCTCTGTGGGCAAACAGGAGCATCAGTGAACTCCTCCCCAGCTGTAGGACCTTCGTGACTCTAGCAAGAGTGTGAGTGAGTCCTTCCTCCACACAGAGAATATCAGGTGGGTCAAAGAGAGTGCTGACAAGGCCGCCTCCAACTTGGAGGTAATGAAAATGGCCTATGAGGCACTCAGTGATGCAGTAGGGTTCTGAGGTACACAGGATAGCCAGGTAGATCTGGCCACCTGGAATAGCCTGAAGCTGTAGTAACAATAGGAGCTAAAGGTTGACTTACATCAACACTCCTAAGCTAGTCAGCCTAGGAAGAATATAGGACTCACCCAACAGGCCCTGAAGGAGAAATTCAGGTGACTGACCCTCCCCTTCATTGTGGAACCCAGCAATCAGACAAACATCAACCACACAGTAGGACCCTAAGACACATATGACAGACAGTTGAGACTAGTAGAATTGAAAAGACAAAAATACTAACCCAAGAGGTAACAATGACAAAACAAAAAAGCAAAATGCAATCTCAAATGTTCAGTCCATCAGAAACAAGTATAGGAGACATTGAAATAGAGAACATTAAAAGTCATATACCTGAAATTTCTGAAAAGATAGCAAGTGAAGCAAACAAACATCCATGAGGCTACAGAGGAAATTAGATTACAAATAATCTCTCACATAAAGGAAGAAATTACAACCTTAATAAAGGAGTTGTTCAGCATAGCTAGAGAAGATATAGATAAAAAAGAAGTACAGGAGCATGAGAAGATGATAGAAACCTTGAATTAACAATATAGAAAAGAAGTGGAATGCATGAAACAAATTCAAAGAAATATCCAGGAGATAAAAAAATTCTATTGAAAGCTGGCAAAACCATTTGAATGAAGCTGAGGATAGAATTCTGGACCTGAGGACAGGATTGCAGCTAGTGATCATAAAAGGAAAAAACTTAAAAAAAAAACAAGATAGCATGAAGTGACAATTCAACAGCTTCAAGATGATGCAAAGGGAAACAATATAAGACTAATAGGCATCAATGAAAATGCAGGAGTCAATGCAAAAGATATTGGTAAACTATTCACAGAAGTAATAAGAGAAAATTTACCACACATGGGAAATGAATCAGATATACAGATAAGTGAGGCATATAGCACACCAAACAATCATAACCAAAATAATTCTATACCCAGACACATAATAATTAATATCCCAGAAGTTCAGCAGAAAAGCAGAATCCTAAAAGCTGTTAGAGAAAAGACACAACTCACCTATCAAAGAAAGCCTATTAAAATCACAGGAGACCTCTCAGCACAAACCTTCAAGTCAAGACAAACTTTCAGTGAAGTGTTTCACATTTTTAAAGAAAACAATTTTCAACCCAGATTGATGTACCCTGCAATACTTTCTTTGAAAATTAATGGAGAAATAAGATACTTCCATAACAAAGAACAACTGAAGAAATTCGTGTCCAACAAACCAACTCTAGAAAGAGTACTGAAAGACATATGAGAGAGATAAAAATGATTAAAGTTCCTAGAACAATATCAGAAAGAAACCACCAAACAGAGCAAGCAATTAAACATGGGGAAAAACAAGAAATCAACAGCAGGAAAATAACATGACAAAGTTGAGTCATATCAGTTACATTTATCAATGTAATCACCTTAATTCACCTATTAAAAGAAACAGGTTGACTGAATGGATCAAGAAACAAGGATCCAACAATATTCTGTATACAAGAAGAACATCTGACTCAAAAGGAAATTCATAGGCTAAAAGTCAAAGGGTAGAAAACATTCCAAGCAACAGAAACCCAGGAAAAAAAAAAAAACAGGGGTAGCTTTTCTGCTTGCAGATAATGTAAACTTGAAACCAAAAGTGGTCAAAAGAGATAAAGGTCACTACATACTTGTAAGGGGAATAATTCAAGAGGAAGAGCTAACAATCATAAATATATATGCACCAAATACAGGAGCACCCAACTACATAAGACAAATACTAATAGACATGAAAAACCAAATATGCAATAACACGATTGTAATAGGGGACTTTAATACCCCATTGTCACAAAGAGATAGATCAACCAGACAAAAAGTCAGCAAGGAAATAACAGAACTAAATTGAACCTGTGAACAAATGGACTTAGTAGACATTTATAGAGTGTTCCACCTAACCACATCAGAATGCACATGCTTCTCAGCTGCACATGGGACATTCTCTAAAATGCAAAGGGATTGAAATTATCCCATGCATATGATCTGACCATAGTGCACTGAAATTGGAAATGAATGGCAAAAGAAACTATAAAATCTACATAAGCACATGGAAATTAAATAACAATGTCTTGAACAATGAATGGTTTACAGATGAAATTAAAGAAGAAATTAAACAATATCTGCAACCCAATGAAAATGCAGATACAACATACCAAAACCTATGGGACACAATGAAAGCATTGCTAAGAGGGAAATACATATCCATGAATTGTCACATCAGAAAAACAGAATGAGCACAAACAACTTAATATTACATCCAAAGATTCTAGAAAAAAAGAGCGAGTAAAACCCAAAGCTCATAGAAAAGAAGAAATTATAAATATCAGAGCAGAAATTAATGTAATTAAGACTAAGAAAAAATACAAAAATTAATGAATCAAAGAGCTTTTTTGAGCGAATAAATAAAATTGATAAACCTCTTGCCAACCTTATCAAGAAAAAGAAAGAAAAAAAACCCCTCAAATTCATGCAATAAGGAATGAAAAGGGGGAAATTACTACAGAGCCTATGGAAATTCAAAAGATCATTAATATCTACTTTGAAAATCTTTACTTACATAGGGTGGAAAACACAGAGGAAATGGACAAATTCCTAGAAATATATGAATTACATAACAATGTTAAATAACCCAATATCAACTAATGAAATTGAAAATGTGATTAAAAAATTACCAACAAAGAAAAGCCCAGGTCCTCATGGATTTACAGCTGAACTCTATAAGAAATTTAGAGAAGATTTAATGCCAATACTCCTCAAACTTTTCAATGAAATTGAAAGGGAAGCAATTCTTCCTAACTTATTCCTGGAGACAAGTATTACTCTGATACCAAAACCAGAGAAAGACCCAACCAAAAAGGAGAACTATAGGCCAATCTCTCTAATGAATATCAATGCAAAAATTCTCAATAAAATACTGGGAAATAGGATGCAGAAACCAACAAAAAGATTATACATCATGACCAAGTGGGCTTAATTTCAGGAATGCAGGGATGGTTTAACATATGCAAATTAATAAATGTAACACATCACATCAACAGAGCCAAAGACAAAAATCACATGATCATCTCAATAGGTGCAGAAAAAGCTTTTGATAAAATTTAACACTTGTTTATGAAAACCCTACAGAAATTCAGAATAGATGCTATCTACCTCAATCTGATAAAGGCCATCTATGACAAACCAACAGCCAACATTATACTAAATAGACAAAAACTGTAACTTTCACTCTAAAATCAGGAACAAGATAAGGCTGCCCACTATCAATACTCCTATTCAATATATCTCTGGAATCACTAGCAAAATGAATTAGGCAAGAGAGAGAAATAAAAGGAATAAGGATAAAAAAGGAAGAAGTTAAATTATCACTATTTGCAGATGACATACTTTATATAGAAGAGCCAAGAAACTCCATCAAAACACTATTATAGTTAATAAGCAAATTCAGCAGTGTAGCTGGGTACAAAGTCATACTCAAAAATCAATAGAATTCCTGTACACAAATAAAAAATTCACCGAGAGAAATTATGGAAATAACATCTTTCACAATAGCATCCCCCCAAAATGAAATACTTAGGAATCAACCTAACAAAGGATGTAAAAGACCTATACATTGAAAGCTATAGTACTCTGAAAAAGGAGATTGAAGGGGATATCAGAAAATGTGAGGATATCCCTTGCTCTTGGTTAGGAAGAACCAACATTGTGAAAACGGTCACACTCCCAAAACTGTTATACAGATTTAATGCAATCTCAATAAAAATACCATTAATATACCTCGCAGATCTAGAGAAAACACTGTTAAAATTCATTTGGAAACAGAAGAGACCTATAATAGCAAAGGCAATCCTGGGCAACAAAGGAAAGGCAGGAAGCATCACAATCCCTGACTTGAAATTATACTACAAAGCTACAGTGATAAAATCAGTATGGTACTGGAAAAAAAGAAAGACCAAAACAAACAAACAAAAAACCCCCCAAAAAACAGGCCTGAGGACCAATGGAACACATTAGAAGATGACACAACTACAAAGATACTTAGCCACCTTATCTTTGATAAAAGGACTAAGCATATTCACTGGAAGAAAGATAGACTACTTAATAAATAGTGTTGCAAAAGTTGGCTTTCCACATGCCGAAGACTAAAACTAGACCCATGTTTACCACCATGCACTAAACTAAAGTCAAAATGGATCAAAGACCTAAATATTAAAACAGAAATGATAAATCTACTGGAAGACAAAGTAGGTAGAAATCTTGAAGACATAGGGATAGGCAAAGAATTCATGCACAAAATGCAAACTACATGGGAAGTACTTCCCAGGATCAATTGGGATCTTGTCTTATTAAAAAGTTTTTGTACTTCAAAAGAAATTGCCAACAGAGTGGAGAGAAAACCCTCTGAATGGGAAGGAATTTTATTCAGCTGTACCTCAGACAAAGGACTTATATCTAGAACATATAAAGAACTGAAAAACATCAGGCCCCCAAATTCAAAGACCTAGTCCAAAAATGGGCATCTGAGATGAACACACATTTCTCAGATGAAGAAATACAGGTGGCAAATAAATGCATGAGGACATGCTCAATATTTCTAGTCATTTGAGAAATGCAAATTAAAACAACATTGAGATTCCATCTCACTCCAGAAAGAATGGCTGCCATCAAGAAACCCACTGATAACAAATGGTGGCAGGGCTGTGGGGGAAAAGGAACACTTCTCCACTGTTGGTGGGAGTGTAGACTGGTGCAGCCACTGTGGAAATCAGCATGGAGATTCCTCAAAAAATGGAATTGGAAATCTCATTTAATCTAGCTATTCCCCTTCTGGGTATTTTCCCACAAAAATTGAAAATGTCATACCACAGTGATATACGTGTACCCATGTTTATAGCAGCACAATTTGTAATAGCTAAATCTTGAAAACAACCATTAACCACAGAATGGATAAAAAAGATGTAGTATTTTTATATAATAGAATGTTACTCAGTTACTAAAAAAAAGGATAATCTTGAGATTTTTATAGGTAAATGGAGGCAACTTGAGCCCATACTAATAAGTGAAATAAATCAAACTCACATTTATAAATATCATATTATCTCTGTAGTATAAAAAATAAAAATCTGAAAGAGTAATAAGATCCAAAATATACAATAGATATTGTAACAATGAAAAGGAAAGAAAATTCCCAACTCCACCAAAGATGATCCATGGGGCATGGATGAGGAGAAACTCAAAAACAAAGCGACAGAATTATATAAGGTGATTAAAAAGTAAATAACAACAACAAAACAGATCAGTAAGGTACTGAGCAAGCTGAAACATGATATAGCTAAACAGATAATGGACTTTAAAAGCAAAAAGAGGAAAAGAAAGTGCTCTAAAGGATATAACTGCATGTATGTTTAAATGTGTAGGATTGATAACCATGTTGCAAAGTTTTTGTTGGATCATTGAACAGAACTGTTTGCAGCCTCACTGTTTGAACTTTGTATGCTTTAATTTTGTAACTTGAACAACTATATCTAAGAAGACAATATGTAACTTATCAACTAGTGATTTCTTGATTTTTTTTGAAATTCTGTATTGTTTCTACCCTTTTTTCTGTTTTGCTTTTTTTTCTCTTTAAATAAAATTTTAAAAGATAAAATAAATAAATAAAATCATAGGAATTTCCCTGCCAATAGACAGGATTGCACAAATGGTTAATATTTTGTGGGGCCATATGCAGAGCTCCCAAGATGGACTCCAGGAATTCCGATGTAAATGCCCCTGTGCTCTGCTATTCACTACACTGTTTTAACTCTTTCAGAATCTTTTATTCTCACCTGTGTTGTTTGTGTATCATTTCTGGGGATTATCAGGGTCCTATCTAGTCATAAGAAGGAAACAACAGGGCCCAATGAGGTCCCCACACATCATAGCCTGCCAAACCAGTTATTGGTACTTACTCAAGCAAGGATAGCCCCACCGCCTCTGGGAATTCCAGAGGTGCAGGCCAGGAAAGACTCTCTCTATTTTCTTCCTGACCCCCTTCCCTCATTGGGGGAGCAATAGCAATTGTGGCAACCGTTCCAGCATACAAAGGTCTCAATACAGATTTCACCAAACTCCATGCTGAAAAGTTGTCCTGAGCAATCTGTTCTCTCCTAGCATGAGCCCTGCTTAAATTTCACACACTCTATCCCAATTTTCTGTATCCAAAGTTTCCACCTGTGGGAACCATGGATTATGCTTGGTGATATCTTGAAGCATTTTTGAAAGAGAGTGAATACTAACCAGGGTACCTACCTGTTTTCATAACATACACAGCGACCATACATATCTTTGTTACTCTCCTGATGAATTCTGACCTGTTATCCTGGTTAGAAAAGCTTTCCCATGGTGCTGTTACTTACTTCCACTTCTGTCTGGCTGACTCCAAAGTAATCCAACATAATTCCCCAGGGTCTGTGTCACTCTTTTCCATTCTGGTGGGTCTTCCCCTCAAAGTCTCAAGTCACTGGTTCAGGTGGCAACTGTTGGGGACTAATCAGACCCCCAGATACCTATAAGGAGGAATAGCAAAAACTAGAGAAGACAAAAAATATTCAAGGTACAAGGGGACAGGAAAGAATGTGACCCCAGCTAGTGGACAGGCACACCAATCTCCATGGTTGACCCACTCTTACTAGCAAGGGAGAAGCACAGGGGAGGGGTAGTGATATTTTCATACAACAGCAACTGTAGTAAGTGAAGAACAATTTAATGGAGGACAAGTCCCTTTCCCTATCAGTGTGACTGCATTCTTCAGATCATCCTCAGCAGAGGGTATCTTGTGTTAAGGACGCTGCAGTTATGAACTTTTTCTGCACAGTCAAGAAGCATGGGCCTTCCACATACTTCTCTGTCCCTAAGGCAACATAACATCAGCCTGTAGACCATGGGAGCCCAGTCACAGAGCCTGACCCCCAGCATTTAATGAATAACAGGTTAAGGGCCCAAGAATTTGTTTCTCATCGGTTCCTCTAGTGGCTTCTGTCTACATCAAAAGTGCTCCTTTTTCATATCTGAAAGTGGGCTCATTTTATTATTGTTCTTTCTGCTGCTGTTATTCTGGTATATGGATTGGATCTGGGGGCTTCATATGTAGCTATATCTCCAGACCTTTTTTAAATTTTTTTTCTTTTTTTGAGACAGGTTCTAAGTGGATAAGTAGCCCAGGCTGGGCTTAAACTTGCAATCTTGCTGCCTCAACTCCTAACAGTGCTAGGATTACTTGTGTGGGCCACTTCAACCACCTTATTTGCCAGATTTTTAACAACTTCACTAAGCAGTCAGTAGTTTGGATATTTTGATTGAATTGAACCTAATATCATTATAGATTTTATTTGGTACAAATATGAACAAACATTGTTCCCACCTCTTTGTTTACTCTTTCTTCTTTTTATACCTTTTTTTTAGATTAAATATCTATCAGTATTTCATTTTGTCACTTGGCTTATCAAGTCACCTTTTCTTGTTATCTCTGTGATTGCTCTAGGGTAAATAATATATCTTTTTCTTATCACATAGTTTTATGGTTCCATCTGATCTCCTTCATTGGCTAACTCACTAATTTTTCTTTTTATAACTGCTTTCAGGTTCATAGTGTATGTGTTTAACTTATTACAGCCTGTCTTTGAGTGATATACCACATCACGTGATGTATAAGGACCTGACTACAGTATGTCCTAGAACTTTGGGTCATTATTATCAAACATTTTATTCCTACATATGCTACAAACAATAAAATACTGTTACTATTTTTGTTTAAATAGTTGTTGTCTTTTTAAAGATATAAGTAACAGCAGTAGAAATTTTTGTGTATTTGCCCACATAGTTTCCATTTCCAGTGCTCTCCATTCATTTGTGTAGACCCAGATTTCCATCTTATTTTCCTTCTACCTGCAGCAACTTCCTTAATACATCTTGTATACCATTGATATGTAGTGTATAAAGATATGCATTTTTTTGCAGTAACTAATCAGGTTGGGTTTAAATTTGTAGTCTTCCTGACTCGGGCTCCCAGAGTACTGGGGTTACAGGCATACACCACCACAAGTGATTAATTCTTTATAATTTTTTTGTATATCAAAAGACATCCCTACTGGAAGTGATAGCACATGCCTTTGGTTCTGACACTCTGGGAGGCAAAGGCAGGAAGGAGAATCACAAGTGCAAGATGAGTCTGGGTGATTTAGTAAGAACCAGTCTCAAAATTAAAAAAAAAAATTTTAGAAAGGACCAGGGAAATAGCTGGATGTGAAGGCCCTAAGTTCAATGCTCAGTACAAAAGCAAACAAACAAACAAAAAAACCCCAAACCTCTCTGTATTGTCTTTGTAATAAATTTTTGCTGCCTATAGAATTCTAGGTTGAAAGATTTATAATTTTTTGTTTGTTTTCGTTGTGGGGTTTGGGGAGGTTGTTTTTGGTTTTGATTATTTGTTTTTGAGATTTGGGAGTTTTTTGTTTTGTTGGTTGGTGGTTTTTTCTTTGTTTGTTTTGTTTTTTTGGTTTTCTGAGGCAGAAAACCAAGCCTAAAAACTAAAATTCTCCTACGGTCATCCCCTGATGTCATTGTAGGGTATCTGTCTCATTTCCCATCTCAGGGATCACTGTCCCTTATTACCCAATGTCTAGTTTTATACAGACGAATATATTCTCTATTGTATGATTGTTTCTAAGGGAAAATGAGTGTGCTCACTGTGACTTCCCCTTGATCAAAAGATGCCAAGTGTTTGTGTCTGCGTGGTGGGGGTAGTGTGTGCTCATGCACGAGTCTGCACGTTCCAGTCCTGTTTGTGGGTGGGTGTGTGGTCTGCTGATGTTCAGTGTTTTTCTCCGTCACCTCTCTTCTTCTAGTATAGCCATAGAAACAGAGGTGGTGAAAGAAGCAGCCAGAAGGTAGAGAAAGATACAATTTGTGAGACTCAGAGGCAAGGGTGGAGCAAGTGAAGAAAGACCATGAGACGTGATCTGGTGACATCAGGACACAGTCATTCAGAGGCCATCTTGATTAGATTCTTGTGTCTCTGTAGGCTGGATACTTCACTCTCTGTCTTTTCTAGTCTGTATTTCTCCCTGTCTGGATGCTTTTCTACCCTCTGTGATTCTAACTCCATCTCTCTGTGTATGTCTCTTTCGCCATCTCTCTATCTCTCTCTTCCCCTTCCTTTTTCCTCTGTCCTTCTTCCTTTTCTTTCTCCTTCTTCTCTGCAGACTTTGAGCTCCAAGAGCACAGGGTTGGGTCCAGTTGGTGGAAGCCCACCAGGCTTGGGTCCATCATCACTGAGAGTCTGCAGCCTCCCTGCCCCTGGCAGGGGTGAGGCTGTAATCACCCTGTATGGGGATGAATGTTTTCACAGCTGCCAGCCTCTATCTCTCTTTTTCTTTTGTTTAAAATGGGAAACCAAGGCTGGGGATGTAGCTCAGAGGCACAGTGCTTTCCTACCAAGTGCAAGGCCATGAGTTCAATCTCCAGTACAAATAAATAAACAGTAGGATATCAGTGTCTTGACTGCAAAGCCACACAAATCATTTGTCACCACCAAAGGTTCTGATCTAGAGGGTGGGGATAGCTGAGTCACTCCACAAGCAGATGAGTGAGGCAGAGACAAAGCTTTATCTGAGTATGAAAATCGAAGCCACCAGGCCCAGCCTCTCTACTTATTCCCCTGACTCTTAAAGATGAACACAAGTCAACAAAGTGCATCTGTTCAATCCTGACTTGGAGTGGTGCCATCATAGAATTTCCTACCCCAGTACCTTGCTCCTGCTGGGCTGAATCATCTGCCATTCAGTGTGAGTCCTTGTTCCAGCCCTGGAAAGCCTGATAGGAAGGCATGAAGTGCTTCACACAGAATAATTCATTTAGGGGGAAAGAACACAGACAGGATGAGAACTTCCCCAAGGCCACACGGCAGGCTATAGGTAGAATCAGGTGCCAAACCCAGTATAGTTACAGAGCTTCCATTATCATCACTTCACTATGTCGCCTTTCTCAAAGAGATGTGGAGACATAGGTTTACTGGTTCAAGTGTTTGACTGTCCATTGGAATGCACAGTATAGAATATCTTGGTATTGCTTTGCACCATGGGTGGCTAGTGGATCCTCAGATTAATGGCAATGAAAAACCTGTTGGTAACTGGAGCTACAGTCAACTCATTGAGATCATGTCTTGGAGGTAGTCAGACAATAGTCAGCTGGTTAGTGAAGGCTTTGTAGCTGAACAATCTCTGAATAACACAGCCACTCAGCTGACATGCCGGGGATTATAGGAGTTAATGTCAACAATTCAGGAAGGAAAACTGTGTTCTTTCAGAATAATCATTTTAGCACCATGACCAATACAGATTCAACTGTATTTGTTGGTAGCACATCAGGGGTTTCTTATTAAAGAAAAAGTTAGTTGGGAAAGCCTAGCCAATGTAGGTGGTGATGGAAACTTCTGTGACTCAGAATTTCATCTGCAGCCTCACTCAGATCCTGAAACTGAGTACAAAGAACAACAGGATTTTTCCAGGATGTCACAGGAACAAGCAGTGCTTTCCAGACTCTTATCGTCCTATTCAGTGAACTGGATGGAATGACTGATGAATGCGAAGGGTGAGTATTTAGGGCACAAATAAGAAAAAAAGCAAAGAAGTGCTCAAGGAGAGAAGGATACCTTGAAGAAAAAGGAGAAAATACGTCCTGAAAGCATAACAGAGGGCACTGACACAAAGTCCATTGCTGACATCCTTTTATAGCGTCTTTGAGAGTTGACCCTGGTGGTTCCTATTGAACTCATGCTAGAAGATTGACATCAGGTGCTAGGCTCAGTTTGTTCTTGCATCATGAGTGCCTAGCACAGGGTTTGGCCTGATCTCTCATGTCAGGCTCAGGAGCTGCTGCTCTGTGCCTGTGATTAACAAATCTCTTCATTTGGCAAGTCATGGCTGACTGCTCCAGCCATGCTGATGTTCCCTGGACTCCTGCCTCAGGGTTAGATAGAGCAGGGCTAACTTACGGCATCATCTCTACAATAAGAACACACAATCAAGGGATCAATGGGGAATAAATCCCAAAGAGATCAGTGATCTGGATACAAAGAAACTAGGAGAGAAGCAGCACAGAACAAGTTTGTCAACTGCATCTGGAACAGGAACCAGCTCAGCACACAGGCCCAGCAGGTCCAGCCAGGCACATGCTTCTCTGGCAAGAAGAGGACAATCTGCAATTAGTGACCATCAACCTGAAACCTGAGAAAAAGGTAAAGAAAAGGAAAAACCAGATATGTCATTTCATAACACATATTGGATTCTCCTGGAGCCATCTACAGGATATGTGTCTTGAGAAAACTGAAAGAAGGGAAGGTAGAAAACCTGATCAACACCTCTGTGCCTGATTTCTTTCACATTTTTCAGGGGGAAAGGTTTGCTGCTTTGATACAATTAGACTTTTTTAAGTCACACAACACTCTACGCAGGGAATTACTCAGACTACTTCAGCGCTCAGTGACATCTAAGGACACCTGAGGACATGACCCTGCTTGTCTAGCACAGGTGCACAGCAGGATATGGTTATATAACCATGAATTGGCACAGGTAAACATGCATATGCTGTTTAGGGCCCTATGTAAGATTGTAAATATGAGATAACGACCTGTATAAGAATTATACAATAAAGACACAGGCGGCTCTTGTGCTCTCATGCTCTGCCCTGCTCTGCTCTGTGCTGCCTATTATTGTTGTTAATGTCTTACACACTTTTGCTGTTTAACCTTGGGGCTTCACCCCTGAAAATCTCCCTTGGGCCCCCCAAGTGGGCCAACACTCTTCATGGTCTGGAGGGGGTTTGTTGTTGCTTTCTATTTACTGTGTACAGTTTAACATTTAAAGGAGATGCCAAATGTGGTAATCCCAGCACTCGAGAAGCTGAGGCAGTCTGGGCAACAAAGTGAGCTCAAGGGCACCCTGAATTATATAGTGAAACCTTGTCTCAAAAAAGACTAATAAAAAAAATTAAGTGAAACCCTCTTATTTACACAGTTAAAGTCTGAGGCACTCAGGACAGCAAGGAGGGTTGGGAATCATGGCTGTGAATTTGGAAATGTGCAGTGCCCCCTTGATGTTCTGACACCAGGGACAACCCTCCCTGGGAAGACAAAGCAGTGTTGGGCCAGGTGAGCCAGAGTTTACAGCTTGACTGGCTTGTTTTTCGGTCTTCATTGTACTTCATTTTCATTTTTAGGATCTAAATCAGAATCTCCATTTAATTCTTCTTCTTCTTCTTCTTCTTCTTCTTCTTCTTCTTCTTCTTCTTCTTCTTCTTCTTCTTCTTTCTTCTTCTTCTGTTGCTGCTGCTGCTGCTGCTGCTGCTTCAGTGGCAAAGTTTATCTGAAAAAGTAAAAGTGAAGAGTGATGGAGAAACTGGCTCTGCAGAGTGATCTCAGGCCAAGTAAAACAGGAAAAAGCAAAATAAAAGTTCACCCTGGATGACATAAAGCAGGCTATCATGAGCAAAGCCACCATAGCCTCAATTTCATTCTTTTTCACTTGCTACATCTCTGTCCTCAACATTTTCCTCCTTGTCTTCATTCTCTTTACCAGTATCTTCATTTACACTAAAGGAATGAGACCTGCTAGGAAAGGAGCATGGCACTGCTAAGTCCTCAGTGAATGCATCATTGCCTCTAGGAGAGTCACAGACTCAGAGTCAAAGACTGTGGGAGACAGAGAGGCCAACAGACCCAGAAGAAAGATTCAAGACCTCACTAAGAGAAAGCAAGAGGTGAGACCTCCAGGTAAGGTGATGGTGACATCACCAGGAAGCTGGGTCCTGATGAAGCGAGGAAACAGCCCCTTGCTTCTTTGTGCCTTTGATAGAAGAACTGAGTCAAATGC
Organism: Hydrochoerus hydrochaeris; assembly: GCA_004027455.1. Lineage (NCBI taxonomy): Eukaryota > Metazoa > Chordata > Mammalia > Rodentia > Hydrochaeridae > Hydrochoerus > Hydrochoerus hydrochaeris. Next base: position 132,259 of record PVLA01004649.1, on the reverse strand, counting down.
ATAAGAGGCCATGCAGAAGAGTTGGTGGAATTTTACTGTAAAGTAGATACAGAGAGAGCTGTGTCTTCAAGCTGTGTCTCAGAGAGCTGAGGAGCTAGAGGTGGATCCGTATGTTAGAGACAAGCTGACGGAAACAGACAAGGTCAGGGAGATGGACTTGGGAAGCTCTAAGTAGGCTGAAGAAACTAGAGACAGGCTGAGACAGCTAGAGGCAGGCTGAAGGAGTAGAAACAAGCTGACAAATGAGCTAAGAATCACTCAGGCTGAGAAGGGGAGGGAACAGCAATTGTGAGGTATCCAGGCCAGACCTCCTTACCTGTTCCTCTGCGTGGATTACTTTCTCTTCCCGCTTGTCCTGGTCTGGGCCACACTGTCAGTGCCCAGGCCTCATGGCCCTGCCAATGGTTCTTCTCTGCTTCCTCCGCCTTCCCCTCCATGTGGGCCTCCCCTGTCTTAGCCACTCATGCTTCCTGCTCCCAGGCCCATCCACCATCAGTGCTGGGCAGTGTCCCACAGCAGAGGGCACAGCCTTTTCCTCAAGGACCTACCTAAGGGGTGGCTATAAGCTTGGCGGCCCAGCTGCCCCACCCCCCATCCTCCTCCCTTATCTCTGGATGCAGTAACAGTGGGGACAGGGAAGGAGAGGGCAGAGAGAAGGGACAAGGGGAAAGATTTCTTAATCAGAAACACCCAATGGGAGAAACCCAGAGACAGGAAGACTGCAAGAGATGGAAACAGGCTGAGAGAGGAGAGAGGAGTCAAGACAAGCCAGGGAGACAGCATGGGAAATGCAGAGACAGGACAGACAAGGAGAGACAGAAGCAAGGCAGGAGATGCAGAGAGGGAGAGAGAAAGCAAGCAAGAGTCAGAGAAGGACTCAGTAAGACATGCTCTGAGAGCAAGAGAGCAAAGGAAAACATGGAAATGGGAGAGAGACCAGGCAGAGAGAAGGGGAAGCTAAGAGTTGGTGACCCAAGGAGATAAATCAAGAAAGTAGCAAGGGTGGAGGACAGACTCCAACATGGAGAAATACAGACAGGGAAGCACTGAGAATCAAGACAGAGAAATACAGAGACAGAGCATCCACCTGGTAACAGAAAGACACAGTATGCTGGAGACTCAGAGGCTCGTAAAGAAAAGAGGGAGGTGATGGTCACTTGCCAGGGCTATACAGACACAGATGCACGCAGGATAAAGAGGTTCTGTCTCTCTGGCACACCCCAGGGTAGTGAGTAGATGCCCTGATGCTGGAGCCAGAGGCTGGTCCCTTCTGTGTGCCAGCTGGCTTGTTACCTCCCTCTCTGCAGCTGAGAAATAGTGCTCCCTGCTCTCTGATTACAACTGCAGGGCCCTCCCAGAAGCCATTGCCTTCAGCCAAGGTGAGATCAGGGAGGACTTTCAGGAGCTGTGCCCTGATCACTGTCTCAAACCTGGGCCTGTGAAGTGGGGCCTGGGTGAGGGGATCCCTGGAGGAAGTGGGCAGCTTGGAGAAAGAGTCAAAGACACTGCAGCAGAGGTCCCAGGGGAGAGGCCATATTCATCTCCCCACCCTCTCCCCATGGGATGGAACCCAGGGCCTTTGTGCTGAATTACGTCTCCAGTCCTTTTTATTTTTTATTTTGAGACAAGACCTCATCAAGTTCTTGCAATCCTTGTGCCTCAGCCTCCCAGAATGCTGGAATTACAGGCATGCATCACCATGCCTGACTTCAACTTAACTGTGTCTGGTTTATTTTGCTTAATATGATGGTCTCTAGTTCCATCCATGTTCCTACAACTGCCACGAACTCATTCTTCTTCATGGTTGAAAAAACATTTCATGGTGCAAATATACTGTATTTTCTTTATCTGTTCATCTGTTGACACGTGGATGTTACACTTTTTTGCAATGAACAACCTGCACAAGTTTCAGACTTGCATCCTCAGGGAATTCACAGAAGGCAAACTTTTGAACTAGAATGTGCCTCACCCCAACCCCATCCCTGCCTTAGTATAACTCCTGCTACTATTCAAGGCTCAGGTTGGAAATCCACTTTCCCAGGAAGACTTCACTGGCTACAGCTCCTCTAGCTCCCCACAAAGCCAGGTCAGGAGCCATCCCAGACTTCCAGAGAGTATTTCCCACATCCTAGCACAGGTACCCCGGTCCACTATGAAGAAAGCTCAGAGCAGGCTTTGTTTTGTTGTCCAAATCCATTTTATTTTAAGGATTAAAAAAAAGAAGAAGAAAAAAGCTATCACAAAATTTCAAAGCACAGGAGGAGCTACAGATGGCCAATCAGTGAGCAACAAAATACAAAGCCTCCCAGGGAGAAACAACTCATATGCCAGAATAAAACATACTGGAGAGATCCAGACAGAGGGAGATGCATTCTCCTGACACAGGAAGAAATTAAATTGAAAATCTTGTCAAACATGCAGTCTTAGGGCTATAATTGGAAAAGCTAAAATTACTGGATACAGTGCTTTCCGCTGTGACCTGCCAAGCCACCTGAACTTGTGCTGGCTGTGACCCGCTGTGACCTGCAGAGCAACCCAAACTCTTTCCTGCCACCACTAACAAGAGCCACAGCTGTGCTGAAGTCAGGAGTTGGTGAGCCCAACAGAGAATGGAGCCAGTGAAGGGACCTTCATTAACCCACTGTCAGTGCTGGAAATAAGACCCCCCACAGGAAGGGCGTGACCAAATGGGCGACATGTTGGAATTGGGAAGGAGGAGCCTGAACTGGGAGCAACAGTGACTTCAGTTGGTTGCTCCCTCCCTAGAGCAGATTAGTGGGATTTGCTTGGACTGGGTCACATCCCTGGCCATCCCAAACTGCTTCCCTACACCTAGCATACACTAACCTGGTGAAGGGCCCTGAAGTTTGACTGGCCCAGTGGGGAGGAGCCAACATATGAAGCCCCTGCTTACACCTTAGTGACAAGAGCAAACAGGAGAGGGCAGAAATCCCTCACCAGCATGCTTCAGAAGAACCATAACCAACAAGGAAAGGGGCTGAGACCTCCACTATACACCTGCATGAAAGAAAACAAACCATGAAAGAGAGAGAAACAAGAAAAATCCCCCAACACCAAACCCTGAGAGCACTGATCCAGGAGAGGGAAAAACAAAAGAGACTGAGGGCAGCAAACATGCAACATCAGACATGGCTTCAATGGACATTAAGAGATATCTTTGGGACCTTGTAGACGAGCTCAAAACTGAAATATTAAATCAGGTAAAGCAGGATATGAGTAGAGTAATAAAAGAAATGCTAAGCATCTCTCAAGAAGACACAGACAGCAGAAGGGAGGAACACACAAAAAAGGAGAGAAACGTTCAATAAAGAATGTAAAGAAAATATGGAATACATGAAGCATATTCAAAGAGATTACCAGGAAATTAAAAACACCATTGAAAGCTGGCAAAACTACCTAAAAGGAACTAAGCATAGACTATCAAAACTTGAAGACAAGTTTGCAATGTGTGTTCATGAAAGGAAAGATCTCTTAAAAATAACAAGGAAATAGGAAGTAATAATACAAAGGCTAGAAGGTGACAAGAGAATCTATAATTTAAGAATAATAAATGTGAACGAAGAAGCAGGAATACATACAGGTGAATTACAAAGGCTATTCACGGAAATAATTAAGGAAAACTTCCCAAGCATGGGAAAAGAAAATGACATTCAGCTATGTGAGGCATACAGAACTCCAGCCACCAACAACCAAAACAGAGCTACACCCAGACATATAATAATCAAGATACCAGAAATTCAATATAAAAATAGAATATTAAAAGCCATCAGAGAAAAGAAGCAGATTACCTATAAAGGTAAGCCCATCAAGATCATGGCATACTTCGTGACAGAGACCATCAGATCAAGAAGAGCTTGGAGTGAAGTATTCCAAGCCCTGAAAGAAGATAACCTCCAGCCCAGATTGATGTACCCTGTAAAACTGTCACTAGAAATTAATGGAGAAATAAGATGTTTCCGTGACAAAGAGCAACTGAGGGAATTTTTTTTTTTTTTTTGTACTGGGGATTGAACTCATGATCTTGCACTTGCCAAGCAGGTACTTATGCCACTGAGCTAAATCCCCAGCCCCAACTAGGAGAATTTGTGACCACCAATCCAACCTTACAGAGAATACTGAAGGGTATTCTAGAGAGAGACAAAAAAAAAATACCAGGATTTTAGGAATAATGGCAGAAAGGCCTCAACGAATGGGGCAGGCAGTAGAACGAAGGAGAAAAGTAGACAAAAAAGGCAGAAAAATAGCATAGTAGAAATGAGGCAGAGAAGGATGGCTAGAATCTCTAACATAGATGGCCTTGAAACACTATATTGTTAATAGTGTACCAGGATTTAAAACCCACATTACTCACACTCACACACTTAGATGTATTATATTCTGTTCCAGTCATTCTACTTGTACTAGATTTGAGGGCACAGACAATAATCCTGAAAATAACAGGATATAGTACGGTAATCATTCTTAATTTCCTATTAACTTAATCTAAAGCCTTGTATAACCTACACTGTTTTACCATGACTGATCATAATCGAATCTGGTTTGTTAGATTGCTGTTTTGTATTGACAGATTTTATGCAAAGCTGTTATGATTGATAGTATCAAGTCTGAGAGTATAGGCAACTACACTGAAGATGACAAGATTCACTAGAATATCCACTCTGGTTTGAGTATTACCTGCCTTTGAAGTTTTATACTGTCTAAAATGTTTTATTTTTACTAATATTGTTATATACTTCTATATTTAATTATACTGCTATATTCAATTATGCCTGATGACATAGACAATTCTATTGAAGATAATAGGAGACAACCCAGTAACCACTGTAGATCACCTTGTACTGTGGTTTTATACAACTTTTTGGTTTCATGTTTTTATAGGAATTTGTTTTGTTTTGTCTTGCTAAGTTTTGTTTTTCCCTCTAATACAGAAAGGATAGAAATACATGTAGAGACTCATGCGTGCATAACTGTTTACAGACTCACTGTTTGAATATCTACTTTGTATGGTTTAATTTTGTAACTTGAACAACTATTTCTAAGAGAACAATATGTAATTTATCAACTAGTGATTTCTTACTGTTTATTCTTTTCTAAAAATTCTGTATTATCTCTACCCTTTACATGTCTTTTTTTTTCTCTTTAAATAAAAAACCCCTATATTCCCAGCTGAATGCCAGTTTTTAAAGATGGAAATTAAATTCTAAAAGTTTGACTACACTGGGTGTGGTGGTACACACCTGTAATCCCAGCACATGGGAGGGAGGCTGAGGTGGCAGGGTGGCCAGGAGTTCAAGTCCGGCCTGAGCTACATAGTGAGACCCTGTGCCAAAACCAAACAATGAAAACCAAGCCAAACCAACCAAAACTAAAAGCCAAAACCAAACAAACAACCCCAAAATTGAACTGATCACTTTGCAAATGTTGACTGGCCACATGTGGCCATTGGTTAGCACCTCTGAAGTATATTCTCTAACCCACTTTGTGACCTTGGGTGAGACTCTCAACTTGCTTGGACTTCATTATTTATAAATTGGGGGAGGACAATAATATCTCCTTCAAAGTGTGAGGACTCTGTAAAGTACTTCATGCCTTTCTACTAGGAATGAAGACCCATTCACAGTATCAGATGACCCAGCACAGAGAGATCAAGGTTCTGGGATCAGGAAGGTCTGTGGTGGCACCACTCCAAGGTCAGAAAAGTATAAGTTCCACCTCTAAAAGACTGTGGTTCTCTGTTCCTTCTTTGTACATCAACACAGAATGATGCAACTATTGATTCAGAATCCTGGGTTCAGCAAATGGTTGCTTAATGTGGCAAGAACACTGCTGCTCTACATCCTCCCATAGCTCATTTCATTCCCTTTAAAGAGAGGGAGATGTCTTTAAAAAGAGAGAGTTCAAAAAAAAAACAAGAGAGATCAAAATGGATGTGGTGATGTATACCAGCAATCCCAGGATTTTGGGAGGCTGAGGCAGGAAGAATGCAAGTTTGAATCCAGCCTGGGCAATTTTGTGATTTAACAGGGCCTTGTAGCAAAACAAGAGAGTAAAAAGGCTGGGGATGTAGTTCAGTGGGAAAGCCCTGGAGTCAATCCCTAGTGTACCTCTCCTCAAAAAAAAAGTTAACAAAAAGTTTGAAATGCAGGCTAGAGTGATGCAGATGGACATGGGAATTGCCATTCTCATATGAGCCAAATACGTACTGCTCCTCCCAGGAGCTGTTTAGAGGGGGCTCACAGTGAACGTGGAGACAGGGGACCTCAGTAAAACACAGCAACCCATTTACTGTGGTTTAAATGTTCTCTCCAAAGTTCACATTACATTTGATCACAATTGAAACAGTCTTAAGAAACTGTGGCTACAGTGGTGCCTTGGTTCAAGAATTCCTGGTTTTACAATTTTTGAAAAGATGGCCAGGTTTGTGTTTGTGTGGGAGAGATTGTCACAATTGTGTTTGCCACCTGATGTAGAGTTTGAAAACAAAAGAAAAATTTTGCTGCATGCTTCTGTTTGTGAACCAGATTGTTCAGAAACAAAAGTATTCATGAATGGAGGTATCTCTATACCCAATCTATGTACCATATTCTGTTCTTGTCAATGGGGGTTACATTTCAAGACCCCCAGGGGAAACATGAAACTTTGGAGAGCACTGAACCCTGTATGCAATATTTTTCTTATAAATATAGTTTTATAATAAAGTTTAACTTATATAAGTTAGACAGATTGAGAGATTAATAAAAAACACTTAAAATAGAACAGTTGTATCACTATACTGCAATAAGTTATATGAGTGTGATCTCTCAAAATACCTTATTGTTTCTACAAGAAATTTAGAGAAGATTTAACACCAATATTCCTCAAACTCTTCAATGAAATTGGAATGGAAGCAATCCTCCCTAACTCATTCCTGGAGGCAAGTATTACTCTGATAATGATACCAAAACCAGAGAAAGACCCAACCCAAAAGGAGAACTATAGGCCAATATCACTAATGAACATTGATGCAGATTCTGAATAAAATACTGGCAAATAGAATGCAGCAAATCATAAAGAAGATTATACATCATGACCAAGTGGGATTTATCCCAGGAATGTTTAACACATGCAAATCAATAGATGTAATACACCACATCAACAGAGTGAAAACCCAAAATCACATGATTATCTCAATAGATGCAGAAAAAGCTTTTGATAAAGTCCAACACTTGTTCATGATAAAAACCCTACAGAAATTCAGAATATGTGATATCTACCTCAATCTGATAAAGGCCATCTATGACAAACCAATAGCCAACATTATACTAAATGGACAAAAACTGAAAGCTTTCACTCTAAAAACAGGAACAAGACAAGGATGTCCACTATTACCACTCTTATTCAATATAGTTCCAGGGCAATCAGACAAGAGAGAGAAATAAAAAGAACAAAGTTAGGAAAGGGAGAAATTAAATTATCACTACTAGTAGATGACATAAAAGACCCCCAAAACTCCATTAAAAGACTACTAGAGTTAATAAACAAATTCAGCTGTGTAGTTGAATACAAAGTCCTATGTAGTTGGATACAAAGTCAACACTCAAAAAAATCAATAGTATTCTTGTACACAAAAACACTTACTGAGAGAGCAATTATGGAACTATTGCCTTTCACAATAGCATCTAAATAAATGAAATACTTAGGAATCAACCTACCCAAGAATGTAAAAGACCTATATGCTGAAAATTATACTACTCTAAAAAAGGAGATTGAAGAGGATATTAGAAAATGGAAGGATATTCCTTGCTCTTGCTTAGGAGGAACCAACATTGTGAAAATGTCCATACTCCCAAAACTGTTACACAGATTTAATGCAATCCCAATCAAAATATTATTAACATACCTTACATATAGAGAGAAAACATTCCTAAAATTCATTTCGAAACAGAAGAGACCTAGAACAGCAAAGGCAATTCTGGGCAACAAGGGCAAGGTAGGAGGCATATCAATTTCTGACTTGAAATTATACTACAAAGCCACAGTGATAAAATCAGCATGGTACTGGCAAAGAAATAGACCTGAGGATCAATGGAACATATTAGAAGATGAAGACATAACTACAAAGACACTCAGCAACCTTATATTTGACAAAGGGCTAAACATGTTCACTGGAAGGATAACCTTTGATAAATGATGTTGGAAAAATTGGCTTTCCAGAGGCCAAAGACTAAAACTAGACCCATGTTTATCATCATGCACTAAAGTCAAAATAGATCAAAGATATAAATATTAAAACAGAAACAATAAATCTACTGAAAGGCAAGGTAGGCAGAAAGCTTGTAGATATAGCAGTAGGCAAAGAATTCATGAACAACAAGCAAATCACACAGGAAATACTTAAAAGAATCAACAACTTAAAAAGTTTTTGCACTTCAAGAGAAATCACCAACAAAGTGAAATGAAAACCCAAAGAATGGGAAAGAATTTTAGCCAGCAGTCCCTCAGAAAAAGGACTTATATCCAGAACATACAAGGAACTGAAAAACATCAAGCCCCCCAAATTCAAAGATCCTCTTCAAAAATGGGCATCTGGGGGTCAGGGTTTTAGCTCAGAGGCATAAGTACCTGCCTGGCAAGTATGAGATCGTGAGTTAGATCCCTGGTACCAAAAAAAAAAAAAAGAAAAAAACAGGGCATCTGAGATGAATACACATTTATCATATGAAGATATATAAATGTCAAATAAATACATGAAAAAATGTTCATCATCACTGGTCATTTGAGAAATTAAAACAACATTGAGATTTCATCTCACTCCAGAAAGAATGGCTGCCATCAAGAAATCAACCGATAACAAATGTTGGCAAGGCTGTGGGGAAATAGGAACACTTCTCTACTGTTGGTGGGAGTGCAGACTGGTGTAGCCACTATGGAAATCAATATGGAGATTCCTCCAAAAACTAGGATTGGAAGTTCCATTCAATCCAACTATTTCCCTCCTGGATATTTTCTCAATAAAATTGAAAATGTCATGTCACAGTGATATATGTACAGCAGCACAATTTACAATAGCTAAATCTTGGAAACAACCGAAATGCCCATCAACTGCAGAATGGATGAAAAAGATGTGGTATTTTTGTACAATGGAATATTACCCAGCTATAAAAATGTATGATCTTGAGGTTTTTATAGGTAAATGAAGACAACTTGAGACTATCCTCATAAGTGAAATAAAGCAGACTCACATTTGTAAGTATTGTATTGTCTCTCTAGTATAAGTAATAGTAATAAAAAACTGAAAGAGTAATAAAATCCAAAATGTGTAATTTATATTGTAGATAATGAAAGGCAACTACTTCTAAGATTGTAATTTATCAACTAGTGATTTCTTACTGGTTTTTTGAAATTCTGTATTATTTCTACCCTTTTTTCCTCTTTTGCTTTTTTTCTCTAAATAAAAAGTACCTTATTGTACTGTACTTACATTCTTCTTCCTGTGGTGATGTGAGATGAGACAATGTCTAGTGATCAGATGTAGTGAAGTGAGTGATATAGAAATTGTGATGCAGCGTTAAGCTCCTGTCGACCTGATGATACACCAGGAAGAGGATTGTCGAGCCATGACAGTGTTGATAGTTACACATCAGGAGCAGACAATATTGGTGCCTGGGTGTCCTTGATAGCTAGCTGAAAGTTCTTCTTTTGAACTTTTTAACTCATCGAAGTATAGCTATAGATATTGCAGTCCTTTGATGACTGTTCTGGTGGCTTTACTGGTACGTTCCATTAGCGTCACATTCCATAATTTTGTCCTTCGATACCTGTGCAGTTTGCAGTGCACCTACAAATTTCAGTAATAGCCCTATTGCTGGTTTTGCTTCAGTTGTTTTTTGGTCTTTCTCTTCCTCTGTAGACGATCTAACAAGTTTTCTAATTCCTTGTTTGTTAACACTTCTTGACGGCCTTCAATATGTTCTATTTCTTTACCAAGCATGTCGACAACTTGTTGTGTTGCTAGTAATTTTTACACTTTTGTGTCCAAACTGCCTCCCGACTCTGTAAACATCCCTTACCTGCAGGTAATGGTTTGGTATCACTAGTTTCAAGGGATTCATTGTTAAGCTCTTTTGCCACTATGTACAAATTTAATGCCTCTTCCATATTCAATAAGCATGTATTGTACACCGTGGAGATTAAGGTTTGCATTTTGAGGTACAATAGAAAAACTTGCATAGATTTCTTTTTCCTTATTTACTATTTCATGGATAGAAGACTCATTTTTACCTTAGATCTTAGCAACCTCACCATATGATTTTTTTCCCCTTCCTCCCCTTCCGCCTCCTTCCTCCTCTTTGCCTTTTCTTTCTCCTCCACTCGCTCTTCTTCCTCCCCCTCTTCCTTATTCATTGGTACTGGAGATTGAACCCAGGGAACCTCTATCACTGAGGTACATCCCTGCCTCTTTAAAATTTGAGACAGAGTTTCACTTACTTGCTCTAACAGGACTCAAATTTGTGATACTCTTATCTCAATATCCCTTAGTGCTGAGATTATAGGAATGTAAAACCACACTTGGCTTCTTCTTTCTTTCTTTTTTTTTTCTTTTCTTCCCTCTTTCCCTTCCCTTCCCTTCCCTTCCCTTCCCTTCCCTTCCCTTCCCTTCCCTTCTCTTCCCTTCCTCTTTCTTTCTTTCTTTCTTTCTTTCTTTCTTTCTTTCTTTCTTTCTTTCTTTCTTTCTTTCTTTCTTTCATGCCAGGGATCGAGCTCACAACCTTGAGCTTGCCAGGCAGGTATGCCACTGAGTTAAATCCCAGGCTTCCCTTTCTTTCTTAAGTTGAGGATGTTTACCTTTTATGGTTTCTCCTTGGCATAAATGAATTGTTGGCAGTATTCATGCTTTGGAACCATTATTGAATAGCAAAAGGGTCATTTGAACACAAGAACCATTACAATGCAATAGTCAATCTAATAACCAATGTGGTTGCTGTGTGGTAGATAACACATACAGTGTAGCTAAAGGGCTGGTTCATGTCCTGGGTGGGATGATGTGGGATTGTAGCATACTACTCAGAATGGTGAACAATTTAAAATTTAATATTTTTTCTCTGTACTAGAATTGAACCTAAGGCCTTTGCACTGAGCTATATTTTCAGTCATTTGAATTTTTTTTTTTTAATTTCCAGACAGGGTCTTGCTAAATTGATGAGGCTGAGCTTAACATTCTAATCCTCCTGCCTCAGTCTCCTAGACTGCAGGGATTACAGTCATTTATTCCCATGCCAAGCTTGACATTTATGAACTTTTTCATTTAATATTTTTAGACTGAAGTTGACCATAAAACACTGAAACATCAGAAAGTAAAACTGTGTAGAATTTGGGGACTACTGTGTTTTGGTAGTAGATAGCTTGTTATGAGTTTCTGGTTTATAGAGGGAGGGAATTTGCCTCAGCACAAATCAGGTCTTGAGTTTAGTTTACAACTGGTTATGGTAAGATCAGACGTTTGAGCTGGTGCAGGAATCGCTTTGGAGTTTTGAGTTTGGGGCTTGCCCTATGTGATTGTAGTACAGGCCTGTACTTCCAGCAGCTCAAGAGGCTACTATAGAAAGATCTAAAGTTTAAGGCCTTCCTGGGCATTGTCTCAAAATAGAAATGTAGCTCAAGGATTTAGTTCAGTGGTAGAGCACTTGCCTAGCATGCATGAGGCTTTGAGTTCATTCTCCAGCACCTCATAATAAATCTTTTGGGCTATTAGGATAGAACAAATGTGTTACACATGTGAGAAGGACAGGAGTTTTGGGGAGTTATGGGGAAAATATTGCAGTTAGAATGTTTCCTCTATAATTCATGTTGAAATGGAATTAACACTGTAACTATACGAAGAAGTGAGGCTTTTTTCAATTTTTATTTTTTATTAGTACCTGTTTGCAGTACGTAATGATTGCATTCATTGTGGGAAGTTGGTGCTTGGACATAACACATCCTAATTCTTTCATCTCCTTTTCCTCCCCTCCCTCTCTCTCTTTGTTGCTTTTACTTCTGTAAAACACTTATGCCCTTATTTCTTATCGTCTATCTTTTACTTTGCTTTTTGGTTTAAATTCTGAGTTTCTCATACAAGATAAATAATGTGATATTTAAGCTTGTGCATTTATTTACTTCACTTTGCTTTATGGTTTCAAAGTGCATCCATTTTCCTCCAGATAACTCAAGTTTGTCCTTTATGGCAGAGCAGTACCTCACTGTGTATAAAAGTCACATTTTCTTTATTCATTCCTCTATTGATGCCTGTTTCCAAGGTTTATCTATTATGAAATGTGCTGCTATAAACATGGATATGCATGTGTCACTGTAATGTGGTATCTTTAAGTGTTTATGGAAGATACCTAGAAGGGGAATAGCTGGGTCTAATGGAATTTCTAGTTTTAGTTCTTTAAAGAATCTCCATGCCAGTTTTCATAGTGGTTTTACTTGTTTCCATTCACATGAAAGGTGAAACCTTTTTTTTTTTTTTTGGAAGAGTTGATTAGGTAATGAGGGTTCTGCTCTTATGAATGGATTGTCATTGTGGGAAGGAGAGAGGGAGTGACACACTTCCTTCTCCCAGCACCTGCCTCAGTCATTCTCTGTGCTTTTCAGCCATGTTGTGATGCAGCGCTTTCCAGATTTGATCTCACACACTTGAACTTCACCTCCAAAACCACGAACCAGATGAATTTTGGTTCATTACCAATTACCCAGTCTCTGGTATTCTGTTACAGCAAACAACAGACTAAGGCACAACGGACCTTGAGATCTAAAGGGGAAACAGAGACACTGAGTCAGAAACAGAGAGAGAGAAAGAGAGAGAGAGAAAGAGAAAGAGAGAAAGAGAATTCTGGTGGTGGGAATCACCTAGTACTAATGGGAATAATCAGAGACTGAGATAACTTAGGTGCTCTACCAGCTTGGTTTCAGTCTCTCTCTCTCTCTGTCTCTGTCTCTCTCTCTCTCTCTCTGTCTCTCTACCCTTTTGTCTCTCCCTCCACTGATGAGTCTCTTACCTCTCTGGTTTTCCCATTACTCATCATTCCCACCTGTGGCCTTCATGGAGTGGAGTGTACAGTGTGTGTGTGGGACACTGGGGACATCTTCAGGCCTTACAAACCCTGATTAGGAGATGCACTCACACGCCAGCACAAGCACAACCAGCAATGCAGACTCACATCAGGAGCAGAAGTTCCTATCACCTCCCGACTCAAATGCAGCCATATCTTCATGTGTGAAGCCAAATAAATAAACAGATGCTTCCACACATGCAAGAATGCACACAGAAACACACCTGGACTGATACGCAGAAACACATAACCGCAATTCACATCAATATATAAAATAGTCTTTCATAGACAGAAAACCATACAGGTATACACAGCTGCAAGCAAACCTGGACAGACTAAACTAAGGAGACAAATGCATTCTCAGAAAATTGGCAACATGTGCACCCAGCACACAGACATGCACTCTTGTGCACTTTCGCCTCTCTTTCACAGTATCCCTGCCAACATCTAAGGAGGGGCTAAAGGGCTAGGGAGTGACCAGGTTACCTGGCTGCCCAAACAGGAAGTATGGGTGCCTGGTAGCTCTCTTCTAAGATCACACTCCTGGATAAGGGTGAGAGGGTAGGCGGGAATGGACGAAGTTGCATAACAGGATGCAGGCTGGAGATAAAAGCTTCAGCTCAAGGCTGCAGGAGGGTAGAGAGCAGTCAGACCAGGACCATGGGGCTCAGCATCCTCCTGTTCCTTGCCTTTCTCATGGGCTTCTTACTTCTTCTGTTTAAGGGCCACCCAAAGGCCCATGGCCACCTCCCGCCAGGCCCATGTCCTCTGCCCTTCCTGGGGAACATTCTGCAGATGAACAGAAAAGGCCTGTTCAAATCCTTCCTGCAGGTGAGACACAGATGGATGGACCCCAGGGTGGGGTGGAAGAGCACAGTCTCCTTTTGGGCTCAGAGGATGGGTGGGGAAGATCAGTGTGTGAAGGATGTGATCTTGACTCCTGGTGGCAGAATTGCGTGAGACCCTGTTCTTGGAGAAGGCATATAGGATTGTCTGAGTGTAAGCTACAGATGTAGAATTTCACTGTCTTCTGCTGCATACTGTGTATCTACCTAGAAGCAAGAGAAAAAGGACAGTGGCACCAGTCAGAAAGGTTTTGCCACTGTCAACATAGAGAACAAAGATTGGCCTGAGTCAGTTTGAGGACAAACAGGAAGGGGAGGAGGAACAGAGGCAGTAAAGATGCTTATTAGGAAGGGAAAAGTGAGGGGAAGTAAATAGGATTGAGATGTGATGTGTACATACACCAGTTCTCCACAATGAATATATTTATTATGTGTCACAAATATATTAATAAGGCCTGGTTGAGTGGCACTCACCAGTATTCCCAGCATAGGGGCCTGAGGCAGGAGGATCACCATGAGTTTGAGGCCAGTCCCCTAACAGGAATACCATTTCTCACAGGCTTCTATTCCAAATAATTATTGAAGCCACCACTACATCGCAGGGCAGCCTAGTGAGACTCTGAGTGGAAAAATAAAAAAGGAGAAAAATCTTGATTTATTCATTGATAGAACTGAATCATACCTATGTCAACCTCCTTCATTGCATGGTAAATGCTTGGCATGAAAATTTTTGTTATAGATGAGCAATTTTGGATCACAATAAAGGCATACAATGCCAAAAAGAAAAAGATAAGGACTTTTCCATCAGACACAGAATCCAGCAATTACTAGACTCCATGCCACTGCTTTGTGAGCATGATTTCAGGTTTCATTATCTACTTTTATTGTGTATTTATTTATCACAGTGGAGATGGAACCCTGAGCCTTTGCCCTTTTTAATTTCGAGATGGGCTCTTGCTAAATTGCTAAACTGGCCTGCAATTCATCTGTCTCAGTCTTGTGACTGGCTAAGATAGCAGGACTATACTACCAAGCCAGACTAATCATCTACTTACACCCATTAATAATTAATCAACGTTGACTGTGATAGAAGAGCTGGGGCACTGACAGTGACGTCCGGCTCCTTTGTCCTCTTCTCCCTGCTATGGAGACCACACTCTGGGAATCCTGGGATTCTTAGCCCTTTGCTATCAATAGTTTTTTTTTCTGATCAATGATCTATTTATTGATAATATCATCTTTTTATTTTTAGTTTTGGGTACAAGGGATGGTGCTGGGGGCTGAGTCCTTGGTGGTAAGGAAGAGAGGAGGAGAAATAAGAGTTTTAAGAGCATTTGGAGGCCTAGAAGAATTTATGTAAGAGGTAGGACTTGAACAGACTCATAAGGATTGGAAGAATAAGTGGGGAGAAGAAGCCATTCATGATGGATGTTGGGGTGAAGACGAGGAAGTAGGCCCAGGTAAATGGGAAAGCATGGCATGCATAGTGGAGAGGAGGCAGGGACTGAACTGTGGTACCAAAATGAGGGGCTGGCTGAAGTGAAGGGTGCAGTAAGCAATAAAGTGACCCAACTGAGAAGACAAAATAGAGCCTCATGGAAACTTATGCTGTTTTCTGTTGCTATGAGAAAATACCCGAGGCTGAGACTTTATAAAGTAAAGGGGTTTACTTAGCTCACAATTTTAGAGGCTGACAGTTCAAGACCAGGCAGTACCATCTGTTCAGCCTCTGGTGATGACTCCCTATGCTACAAGAAAAGAAAGAGAACCTACAACATGCAGAAAGGGCCCAAACATGGGGGAGGCATTGTTTTGTAACAACCTGCTTTCTTAAGAACTAGCTCATTCTGAAAGACCAGCATTAATCCATTAAGAGTGGCGCCTACATGATCTAATTATCTTCTATTAGGCCCCACTCTTCAAAAGCTCCCTCACCTCTCAACATGGCCACCAAAGGAACTAAGCTCTCAACATATAAATGTATGGGGAACACACTTAAACCATATCCAAACCATGCATGTGAAACAGGCAAGAACAGAGAGGTAACTGGTCCAGACAGAAGACTGAGTGCTAAACTTTGATGATCTTCTGAAATAAGCAGCATAGATCCATCAGGTGCATCATGTGTGGAGCCTGGAGTTTAACTCAAATAGAGGTGCTGCTAGCCTCTTTGGCTTGGTAGGTCCAGCTCAGTTCCAAACTGCTTGGCTCAGCAGTCTGGGGCTTGCAGATATGTGTGTCAGAATACTCTCTGAAGGCTTTCATTTGTGGCTCAGGCAGCCTCTAGGGCTGCTTTTCCAGGCAGCTGTTGGGTCTGGAATGTGACTATGTGGTTTTTTTTGTCCAAATGTGAATGTTACTAGGATTAAGGATGCGGCACCAGTCAAAAGTCGAAGGTCTAGAAGCTCCCTGTAGAGTCACCATTAGAGGTCTACATTAGGAGACTGAAGAAACTAGTGACTGACTTCCAAAGCAACGGTGAAAACTGGGGCTCTTCTGAAACAGGAACACTTCTTTCTTTCCCTTTTTATTTTGTCCAGGCTACAAGCATATTGGTTGATGCCACCACCTGTGGGCTGGGTCTTTCTCCCCCAGTTTGCTAGCCTATATGTCAGTCATCCATAGACATACCCAGAATTGTGTTTCACTAATCTGTTAGACAGTTCTTATTCAAGTCAATCAACTTATCACAATTAACTGTTATGATTAGAATGAAATTCAGCTGGGCAAGAGCAGAATAATAATGACACCCTACAGTGTCTAACAGTTCTTCACATTTGGATTGTGCAATCAAATTTTTACAGTTTTTTAATAATGTTTTAAAATTTCTAGGTCAGCCTGAGATGGTGCTACAATGCTATGAGACATTTTAAGGTATAAAGATGGTCCTGTGGGGTGGGGGTTTGCTTAGCAGCACAAATGCCTGCTTGGCAAACACAAAGTCGTGAGTTCGAACTCCAGTACAAAAAAAATTATATATATATATATATATATATATATATATATATGAATAAAAAGATGGTTCTGGGTATTTTTCATGTTGGAAGAATATAAATAATTTTGGAAGGATAAGTTTTTTGACTTGTGAATTAAAGATGGACATGAATTCTTTGAAAAAATAAAATTCCTAGTCAACAAGTTTCTGTATTAAAATGCTGTTATTTTTGGGATTATATCAGCATCATTAGAAAACTGAACTTTGGACATAAAATATTTGTTGATAAAGTGTTGCCTTATGTAATCTTTTTTTTTTTGGATGAGGACCTGGAGATTTCTTAATTTTGAAATTTTAGTTTTTGAGCTGGGCATGGTGATGCATGCCTATAATCCCAGCTCTTGGGAGGCTGAGTTAGGGGGATTGCTGCAAATTTGAAGTCATCCTGGGCTACATAGTGAATTTAAGGCCAGCATAAAGTGTATAGAGAGATTCTGTCTCAAAAAGACAAACAGACAAACAACCCACTTTATTTTTTGATGTTTTTGCCTTTTCTTTTGGTTTTCTGTTGGACTTCCCTCTTTCATCTATTCCTTCACATCTGTTCAGAGAATTTGTGTTGGTGTGCAGGCTGGCTTTGCACTCACTAGGTAGTTACCAGGCTGACCTCAGATTCACAGTGATTTTCCTGCCTCAGCCTCCTAAGTGCTGGATTACTGGTATGCACCATAACACTCAGCCATTGCTCATTACTCCTTCCAGCAAATGCTTCAGTTTTTCCTATGGGAAAAGCTGGGTGGCAAAGTGAGGTCCTTTATGTATTGTCCTTTGGCTCATGTTCACCCACCCTGCCTCATTCTTGGGTTTCTTAGATGCCCAGGCAGTGTCATTTCCCCTGAGAAGTCTTCTCGATCCTCACACGGTCAGGTTTCTACCATAAGCTCATTTATTTACTTATTTATTTTTGAATAGGGTCTTGCTCCATAGCCCAGGTTGGCCTCAAACTCATGGCGATTATGCTGCCTCAGCCTACTGAGTGCTGAGTTTACAGGTGTGTGACATCATGCCCTGGTGCCACAGTAAGCTCTTGTGCGTCACTTGCCTTTC
This sequence comes from Hydrochoerus hydrochaeris, assembly GCA_004027455.1. Taxonomy (NCBI): domain Eukaryota; kingdom Metazoa; phylum Chordata; class Mammalia; order Rodentia; family Hydrochaeridae; genus Hydrochoerus; species Hydrochoerus hydrochaeris. The sequence continues at coordinate 114,278 of PVLA01004649.1, read as the reverse complement.
TGTGAGTGATGGCCGAGGCAGAGTCACGTTTATCTGAGCCCAGTGCTGAACATAGTGCCTGGCTCCCAGCAAGGGCTCAGTAAATATGCACACGTGAGCGAGCAAAGAAGCAAGTGAGAGGAGGCACCGAGTGTGACTCGGCCAGGACCCGGGAAAAGCTGTCTGACTTGGGGGACTGTCTGACTCAGTGCCCTTCCCCTTTATAGAGTTTCATTGCCTACACGAGGCCCCAAGTACATAGGTTTTTATTTTAGCTGATTTTATGTCTCACAAAGGTACAATATTTTCTTTTTCTTGCTGGGTTTTGGACTTACTTGGGACCAGTCACCCCTTTCTTCTTTCCCATGTCTCCCTTTTGGAATGGAAATGTCTCTCCTATGCCTGTCTCACCACTGTATTAATCTCACAGCTGGAGGAGAGTTTGCCTCTGCAGAAATCATGCCTTGGTTTCATTGATGAGATCCCTGACTTTTGAGTTGATGCTGGAACAGGTTAAGACTTTTTGTGGTACCAGGTGAAATGAATGTATTTTGCATGTGAGAAGAACAGGAATTTGGGGGGCCAGGGGTGGAAAGCTGTATATGTCTCTCAGAGTTTGTTTGTTGGAAACTTAATCCCAATGCAACAGTGTTGACAAGTGGGATGTTTGAAAGGTGATTAGGTCATGAGAGCTGATTATTGTGATCATCACTCAAATGGGTTTAATATAAAAGTGACCGTGGCCCCCTTTCTTGTGTGCATGCTTTCTTGCCCTTTCACCTTTTGCCATAGGACAGCACAGCAAAGAAGGTCCTTGCCAGTTCCTGGTCTCTATGACCTTGGACCTTGAAGCTTCAAGAACTATATCAAGAAAAAAAAAAAACAACCCCCCAAAACTATGTTCTTTATAAATTACCCACTCTCAGGCATTTTGCTATAGCAGCATGCTATAGGCTAAGGTAGATGGTGAGGTTCAGCATCAGAAGGCACTAACTCACAGGCACATGCATGTGGGAGAGGAAGCAGGGGCTTAGCAGCTATAGGTCTGCAGATCTCTTTTGTCTCTGCAATCCTAGACTTAATGCCACTTAATACTCTGGGAATCACTACAGTTTCTGAGACTTTGATTTAAAGTGTGGCCACCTCCTCTCCAAATATTCACATATATTTTTGCATAAATTTCTGAACTATGCAGGCCCTCTAAAGCTCTTCCATGGGCTTCCAAGGAGCTTCTAGGTATCCACAATTTGCTCTTTGGTTTGCTTGCATAATGGAAGAGGGAACAAAAACACGTTTGTGTCATGATGGGGAGCTCTGGAGAGGGTGACACTGCTCTTTTTCTATTCCCCAATAAGTTCCCAAATCCTTTTGGAGTTAGAGGTTTGTAGCTTTCTCCTCTGTAGGATGGTGACAAAAAGAATATGGGACTCTTAAAGTTGCCTTGGGGATTAGATGAGACATTTTGCAGAAAGTGCTATTTTGGTCCACTCATTCATTTGTTCATTAATTCATTAATAATTTACTGGACACTTTCTATGTGCTGGCGAGTATTCTAGGCATTGATGGTGTGGCATCTTGGACAAGGCATATATGGTGACTATTCTTACAGGCATTCCACTGTTAGGTAGACAAAAGCTATGGTTGAAATAAAGCAGCCTGGTATTTTAGAAAGTAATGAGAGCCATCCTAGACTGAAGAATCAGTGAAAGACTTCGTCTTGCTGTACTCCTGAGAAGCGATCCTGAAAGACACAGGTGGCCAGCACCAGAAAGAATAGGTGCTGTTGAAAGATCAGAACAGGAAGAAGCTTGGGGAGCAGCATGGGGACCAATCAGAGTGAGCCAAGGGGCAGGAGGGGAAGAAACCTGAGGAGTGACAGGGCCAGGTCATGTAGGGCTGTAGGGACAAGGGGCTAGACTTTGATCTTATTCTCAGTGATGTGGGAGCGTTGGAGAGAGTAGGAATATTGAGTAACTTATGTTTTAACAGGATTCCCCTGACTCAGAGGGAGGGTGGTGAAATCATTTTAAAGGGTACAGGAATGGAAGCAGGGAAACTAGTGAGAAGGCTTTGCAGAGAGTAATGCAAGACATTTTAATAACAGATTTAGCCATTTTTATGATTTTTGAGCCAAGATTTTTTGAAGTTGGACATCAGCTTCCCAAAATGGATGGCTCAGTGGACACGCTCATGTCATTGACATGCAGCTAAAGTGACAATGGGCTTACTATTCTGACATCATAGGTTGGTTTAAAAAATTTTATTTATATTAGTATATTTGCAGTACACAATGATTACATTTAACATAGGGGTTGGTATATGTACATTAATTCTTAATTCTTTTTTATATCACCTTCTCCTCTCCACCCTCCCACTCCCTTTATCTCTGGATCCTCTTTTTACAGGTTAGTTTTTTCTGTATTTGAACTTAAAAGAAGCAAATGTAAACTTCTCCTTCTCCTCCTCCTCCTTCTTCTTTGTATGCCACTGAATTAAATACCCAGCCCAAGCAAATATAAACTAAACCTGCTTTTGTGTCTAGTTGCTTCCACTCAACATCCTATTAGTGAATTTCATTTAGATTGTTGATTATAGCTCTAGTGGGCTCTTTTTCATTGTTGATAATATTCTGTTATGTGAATCTCTCACTATTCCATACATTAATGATCACCTTATTAAGAAGGCTTATATGAATATTCTGGTTGAATTTTTTTTTTTTTTTTGGTGAACAAGTACACATTTTTGTTGAGCAAGTATTTGATGGTGAAGTTGCTGAGTATGCTTGTGTTTATCCTGGATAAATACCGCTGGTCTTCTACATCCCCAGAGGCTCTCACCTTTGGATTGAAAAAAATTGTGCTGGTATTGAACATGCACTGACTATTTTCTTGCTGTTAATCCCTTAATAATACAGTAAATAACCTTTTATACAGCGTTCCTACTGTTATAGATATAAGCAATCTAGAGATGATTTGATGTGAACAGAAGGATGAACACAGGTTATCTGCAAATACTAGCAAAGATTTTGGTATCCAAGGGACCCCTAATATCTACGTCCCATAGATACCAAGGGGTGACTGTCTTGTCTACCAGTTTCTCAAGAGGCTGAGATGATAGAATTTTTCAAGTTTCATGGTAAGGGCTAGAGGGTTGTTATTGTCCCTTCCTTTGCACTAAGAGGGTGAGAAATTACTGGGGATCACAATGCAGAGTTAGGGTACAAGAATTCTTTGGGTTGATATACTGGGGAGATCAGCCCCAGCCCAAGGGTATGGGTAAAGATGGAATTAGAAATATTCAACCTTCTATACTGCTTAGAGCCTCAATCACTCAGAGCAGCCTGGCTGGGCCATGGTTTAATCCTTTAGTTTCTGTGTCCTAGGAAGGGAGCAAGGCAGCTGAGGAGGGACCAAGGATCCTGGGGGGTGGCATCTAATTACCAATATATCTTTAAACATTTTAATAGTTTAACAATTGGTGTGTATACTGACTAATAGCAACCCTGCTGTGGGTATGTTTGCAGTTCCGAGAGAAATACGGAGATGTGTTCACTGTGTACTTGGGGCCGAAGCCTGTGGTCTTGCTGTGTGGGGCAGAGACCATACGGGAAGCCTTGGTGGACCAAGCTGATTCTTTCTCTGGCCGGGGCAAAATTGCTGCCCTGGAGCCTGTCTTCCAGGGATATGGTGAGGACCTCAAAGGCACTGTGATGGGGTGGGATGGAGGAGGAGACTTGGGGAAACTGCATATGAGAAAGGAGGAGAAGAGTGGGGAGGGATCCCTCCTCCTTGAACTTCCTCTGCAACTCATGCATCTCCTACAACTACTAGGGGTGGTCTTTGCCAACGGGGACCGCTGGAAGGCCCTTCGGAGATTCTCTTTGGCCACCATGAGGGACTTTGGAATGGGAAAGCGGACAGTGGAAGAGCGGATTCAGGAGGAGGCTCAGTGTCTGGTGGAGGAGCTGAAGAAATCTAAGGGTGAGTCTTGAAGGGTGGGGTTGGAAGGGAAGGAAGACTCAGTACAGAGACAGGCAGGTTGCACAGCAATGGAAACACAGAAAGGTACACAGCACAGAGAAGAATAGAAATAGAGGCAGAGAGAGGGATCAGGACAGAAAGAGATGGAATAGAAATGAACAGAGATAAGCAGCAGAGCAGCGCAGCCAGAGAAGCATCTGTGAGGCTTACGCTGTTTGAGAATAATGGAGAGATAGGCTGAGTGATTGTATGCTCCCTGTTTGTGTCCAGGGAAATCAATTCATGGGTTAATTGTGTGCATCAAAAGTCTTGCTTGTGTAAAAGGAAGCAAAAGGAAAAGGAGGAACCACAGATATGAAAATAGAGAATTGTGTTTTCTCTCCCTTGAATGAAATGCTGATAAGCAGGCAGTGAGCCAAGAGGCAGGTGGGTACTCTGCTCTCAGGGAGTATTTTCAGTTCCTTTCGGATCCTCTGTAACAGGGATGCAGACTTCGTTTTCACCTTCTTTCACCTCCGTGGCTAGCATTCTTTCATTCATGCCAGGTATTTATCATGTGTGGAGATACCGAAGCTGGGGAAAGGCAATAGGGACAGAGGGACTGAGAAGAAAGACAGAAGGAGGCAGAGAGAAGGAAAGAGGAAGAGACAGACATGAATGGGGCAAAAGGAAGAGAAAGAGGCAAGAGAGTAGGACTCAAAGAGGAAGAAAAAATGAAGGCGGAGAGAAGGCAGAAAATTAGAGACAGATGGACGAGTCTCAGGGAAAGATCTATAAAGGAATGAGAGGAGACAGATAAGTGAGACAGAGCAAGAGAAAGAGAGAGAGAGACAGAGAGAGAGAGAGAGAGAGAAACAGAGACAGAGATAGACAGAGACAGGGAGACAGATAGAGCATACAGACCCATCTGATATCCTTGGGCTAAAGATTCCCTACTTCTCCACCAAACCCTGGAGGAGGGAGAAGAGCCGAAGGGCCGAGTGACAGGAGTGAAGTGAAGGACGAAGTGATCAGGGCTTTTACATTTGCACAAGCCATGGATGGGACGTGCTGTACCACCTCTGCCCTGGGGCTTAACAGTTTTTAGTTTTCAGAGAGGGATCTGGGACGAGGGTGACATTCAGGGTAGGGACCAGCTACACTGGCTGTGTCTCTGCGCTGCCTGGTCTGAATCCTGGCTGCAGTAATGAGTAGCTGTGTCACCTCGGTCAAATCATTTAACTCTTAGTCACTCATTTTTCAATAAATGGGGGATAACAGTAGAAGTACACCTTCCTCACAGTGTTGTGGAAGAAAATAAATTAAAATAGCACATGAAGTTTTTAGGGTATAGGGCGGCACACAGTACATGCCGACGAGTATCAGAGTTTTTTGCTATCATTATCTTTTATTGCTGAGTCGTAACAGTGACACAGAGATGGGACAGCAGCCAAGTGTGCCCAAGGCTCTTGAGTCTGTGCCCTGTGAACTGCTGCCTTTTCCCCCAGGAGGCCTTCTGGACCCATTGTTCCTCTTCCAGTCTGCTACTGCCAACATCATCTGCTCCATTGTCTTTGGAAAACGCTTTGACTACAAAGATAAGCACTTCCTGCGGCTTCTGGACCTGTTCTATCAGTCCTTTTCGCTCATCAGCTCCTTTTCCAGTCAGGTGAGGGGAGGGAACCAGAGGATGGGGGTGAGGGGAGCAGTCAGCGCAAGGGGGAATGGCCGCCTGCTTTGGGGGACCAGAAATGCACTTAGGGTTAGGAAAAGGGTGAAGACAGCACAGAGAGACAGGGACACTGAGACCTGAGGGGAGGGAGAAACAGTGGACCAAGAGGCTGAAAAAGAGACTAGTGACGGGGATGCAGAAATAAAGGGAGAGAGACAAATAAAATGAAGGCTTGGGAAAGAGAAGGGAGGAAGAGAGAAGACGGAGAAAGAAATAAAGGGTAGAGATAGATTCTGGGGCACAAAAGTGGTGTGTATGTGTGTGTGCACGTGTGCATGTGCGTGCGTGTGCGTGTGTGTGTGTGTGTGTGTGCGTGAAGAAGGACAGAGGATAGAGAGATGGAGGGATAAAGATTCCCCATGGAGGTTTGAGGCCAAGGACAGCTTCATCCTTATGTGACCTGCTAACTGGGCCCCACGTGAACCTCACTGTCCCTTCTTTTTCGCAGATGTTTGAGCTCTTCCACACCTTCCTGAAATACTTTCCTGGAACACACAGGGAAATCCAAAAAAACCTGCATGAAATCAACAGGTTCATTGGCCACAGTGTGGAGAAACACCGTGAAACCCTGGACCCCAGCAACCCCAGTGACTTCATCGATACCTTCCTGCTCCGCATGGACAAAGTGAGAGCTGGGAGAGGGAAAGGAAGAGTTGAGGAGAATAGAAGGTGATCTGAAGGGAAAGAAAGAGAAGAGGAAAAGAGGGGAAGGAAAAACAGGATGGGGAGGAGAGAATCGGAAAAGGGAAGATAGGAGTAGTAGAAGAGAAAAGAAGATGAAGGGGAACGCAGGAGAAGATGGGAAGGAGAAACTGAAATGGGAGGGAAAGAGAGAAGAGGAAAAGATCTGCTGAGGAAGAAAATCAGAGCAAAGGACAAAAAAAGCATTAAGAGAAAAGATGCACAGAGGTAGAAAGAGAATGGGGAGACCAAAAGTGAGAAACAAGTCAAAGAGATGAAAAGAGATTGGAACAGAGCCAGATAGGACAAAGAAAAAGTGAGAGAGAGAGCAAGAGCAAGAGAGAGAGAGAGAGAGAGAGAGAGAGAGAGAGAGAGAGAGAGAGAGAGAGAGAGCGCTGGATGTCAAGGATGGAGAAGTGCAAAGCAGGCCAGGTTGCCCGAGTTCCAGAAACAGAGGGAGGTTTCCCAGAGGGACAGGTGAAACTTGCTGAAGCAAGACTTTGGTCTTCCCTGACCAATTGTATCTCCTTACTCTGGACCTAGGAAAAGTCTAACTCACACACTGAATTCCACCACAAGAACCTCATCCTAACCTTGCTTTCACTCTTCTTTGCTGGCACGGAGACCACCAGCACAACTCTGCGCTATGGCTTCTTGTTTTTGCTCAAATATCCCCATGTCACAGGTGGGTGACGGACAGCCAGTTGGGAAGGCCTTGTGATGCCCTTTAGGCTGCAGAGGTGGGGTGAAGGGATCTCATGGATGACAGATGACACAGGGCACTTGTGCCAGGAACTCAGCAGGCTTTGAACTAGCTCCCCACTAAGTCAGTCCTGGGGATGTACTGGTCAATGAAAAAACATCTATTCACCTGTTTTCCACTGTTTTTTCTCATCACACTTAAAAACTGAACCATCTGTCCATCCATTCATCTGTTTATTAATTCACCTGTATACTTACTGATTCTTTTATCTATGATTCATCAAAGAAAGTATAGTTTTATTCATTTATTTGGATTAATTGAGTCGATCCTTCAAACACTGATAGCTGTCACTGATTCATTGGCTTATTACATTATTTATGCATCTACCCATCCATCTCTCTTTCAACTAAATTTCATTCCTTAATCAGCAGTCTTTCAATTTATGCTTCATTCATCTATCATTCCTTCATTGATTCAGTTAATCTTGTTTATTTATACCACTCAAGCCTTCCATCTATTTTTTGTTTTCTCATACCTCTGCTATTTCATTCATTCATACATTCCTCCATAAATCTAGCATTCATATGATTGTTGATTGGTTGAATTTATTGACTTATTTGTATACAAACCATTTCTTAACAGATTAATTGATTCCCATATATGATTGATAAATCAAATACATGCATTCATCCCATGTTTTGTTCATCTCATTCATTCATCAATCTTTTCATTTATTCATTTAGCCATTGATTGATTGATGGACTCATTTTATCATCCAGCTGTTCATGAATTAAGTTATTGATTTGTTCTTCTGTTATATGCTTTATGACCTAGCAGCGACCCACTTGCCTGCATAATAAATATTAGTTCATATCTTACTCATTTTAGAGGAGGTTTTAGGGTCTGTACAAAATTGTGATGTGTGTGTGTAGCTGTGGATGTGGGGAGAAAATTTATAACATTATTAGATTTTAAAGGGTAAGAATTCTTGTTAATTTCTCCCTCATTCCCTCACCCACAGTTGACTGCTTTGAGGGTGTGAATGGTATAACCTTTTTCTGTGAGTTTTTCCTGGCTCATTGGTCCAAAGAAAAAAATGTTATTGCTCAAATGCCTTTTGGCCATGGGGTTCATCATTCCCTTTTCTGTGCAGAGAGAATCCAAAAGGAAATTGAACAGGTGATTGGTTCATACCGCCAGCCAGCTTTGGATGACCGATCCAAAATGCCATACACTGAGGCTGTCATCTGTGAGATTCAGAGATTTGCGGACCTGCTCCCCATTGGTGTACCCCATGTGGTCACCAAAGACACCCACTTCCGAGGGTTCTTCATCCCTAAGGTAAGACAAGTTGGGATCCCACATCTTTGTATGAGCCTCTTTGGTTTCTTAACCCACATCTCAACTTCCTGTTGGTTCTCAACAGGGAAGCCTTATTTCAGTTTTGTTTTGTTTTGTCTATTTATGTTTTTGCATGTGGACATCAGGGAATAGCAATATCTTTTGATCTTATAACATTTCCTCAGGACACTGAAGTATACACAATTTTGTCCACTGCTCTCCATGACCCACATCACTTTGAAAAGCCAGACTCCTTTAACCCTGACCACTTTCTGGATGATAAAGGGGCCCTGAAGAAGAATGAAGCTTTTATTCCCTTCTCCATAGGTAAGTTGACCCATTAACCCTCTCCCAGACACTAGGGGGAGGTTTCCATTCTCTCCTTGAGACAAAGGGTGGCAAGTACTTGTTTACTGAGCACCTTGTTTATATTCCACATGCTTTAACCTAACTCTTCTAGTCCATCTTCACTGCAATCCTTGAGGAGACCTGAGCAGTGAGGTTATGTCCTAAAGGTACATTTTTGTAAGCAAGACCTTTGGCAAGTATACAATTTCTAAACATATGGTGGTTTACACCTGGAATCTTAGCTACTTGGGAGGCTGAAGCAGGAGGATTGCAAGTCCAGGGCCAGCCTGGGCATCTTAAGCAAGAGCTTATCTCAAAATAAAAAAGAGCTGGTGATGTAGCTTAGTGGCAGAGTACTTGCCTAGCATGCGTGAAGCCTTGGATTCAATCCTGAGTGCTGAAAAGAAGTTCTGAATTGGAGCAAACTCATTTTTAAAAAACAAATAAACAAAAAAACCCCCACGTGTGTCTCTCATTTGAGTAAGGCAAGATATAAACAAAGAGCATATTAAAGGATAGGTGGAAGGAGACAAGGGGGTGGGTTTCCTGCAAATGGGAAGGGGTCCAGGGGACCCAGGGTGAAGGGCAGGGGAAGGGAAGTGGGAATCAGTAGTTGCCATGTGCAGAAACCTAATCACTTCAATGAATGTGAACATTATAGGTCATGAGAATGAGATATGATTAAAAATATCAGGAAGAATAAAAAACGGGGGAGGAGGAAGACAAAGATTGGAGGGAAGGGAATGGAAAAAAAAAGGAGCCAAGCTATATTATATGCACATATCCACTAACCAAGATGATTGTAAACTGTATATATTGCAAATATGTACTAATAAAAAGTATACAGTAATAAAAAGTATGCAGCAGTAGTAGGAAGCAGACCTCATCTATTAGCCTTACTCCTCCTCTATTGGAGGAAAAAGATAAAACATTTAGCAAACCACATAGTGCCAGACCCAGGAAATGTGAAGTACAGCAAGAGAGGTGGACATTCATCAAACAGTCATAAAATTATGATGTAATTAAATCATTTAATACGTGCCTTATACTTAGGATTGCCTGGGACAAAGTCAATTCTTACAAGGGGAAATTGCTATTCTTTGTCATGATAAGTGCTCTAAAAGTGGCTTTGGGACTGCAAAATAGGAAATGCTGACTAATTTTGGTGGGTTGATGAACATATGTCTAAGAAACTGGCTTCTGGGTTGAAGCCTCATGTGTGAGTATTAGTCAGCCACTGGGAATAACATTCCAGGGAGAGGTAAACGCAAAGGCCGGGAGACTGAAGGTCGTGTCTTCATGATGCACTGGAGAAACTAAAAAGCTCTGGTGTGTAGCTTAGTAAAGGGGGCAGGGTGAAGAGGTCAGTGGGGCAGGGCCTAGAAGGCTGGGAGAGGAGCTTTGATTTACCCTAAAGTTCTGAGGAGCTGGAGAAGGTCTTGGCACATTCATTTGTCTGTGTTTCTGTTCTCTACTCTGCGTGGGTTTGTTTTTTGTTTTTAATTGAAGAAATATTTATTTGCTGTCGCTATCTGAACTACCAGGTGTCCAGGAGTAAATAGAAATCTTTCCAGATGAGCACGAGGCTGTAAAATAATATTCAAAGCACAACAAACTTGAAAACCAATTTATTTCCCAGTCTCTCTCTCTCTCTCTCTCTCTCTCTCTCTCTCTCTCTCTCTCTCTCTCTTATCCTTTGCTTTTTTTGAGACAGAGTGGCCTTGAATCCACTATGTAGCCAAAACTGATCTCAAACCTGTGGCAATCTTTCTGCCTTAGCCTCCCAAGTGCTGGGATTGCACCAACGTGCCTGGCTCTCTCAGAATCCTCTTGCGTTAACCTTCCTTCCAGTTATGTGGGCAAATATTGTTGGATTAAGAAACTTTTCTTTAAAATCACTCTATATCACGTTGATAAAGAATGAAGATATCCATACAGCTATAAAATATTTTTCATGGTACACACAGTGAAGAATTAGGTCTTAATCTTCTATTTCTTATAAGCTATTTCTTAGCTTCCTGTACATTTAAAACACATTTATTCAGAGTTCATGGTGGTGCATACCTGTAGTCTCAGCACTTGGAAGGCTGAGGTAGGAGGATTGATGTGAATTTGAGGCCAGCCTGGGCTACAAAGTGAATTCAAAGCTAGCCTGAACTTCTTAGTGAAACTCTGACTCAAAAAAATTTTTTTTCTTAAATTCAACTTAAAAAATTCTCTTAGTGGACAAAAACTTTGAATCAAATATGTTATCTTACTAAAATATAGTAAGAAGTAATATAACTTTGTCGCACAGGAGTTAAAATTTGATTATGTCCCCCACGTTTGCTAAACTTAGCAGTTTGAACATGATCAGATGTAGACTTCGTATCTGAATCATGTAACATCAAAAAACCCAGAGAATCTGTTTAGCTATCTTTCCTCCAGCTTTTGAATATGATGTTTTTTAGATCTGGAACTTCATGGTAAGGTTGTATATGTATTCTAAAAACTTATCTTGTTTTGTCTTATTTGGATGTGTCTGAACAGTTTGTAGCCTGTGATTGCCAGAAACTTGACTGCTACGATTTGCTGAGGTTTGGTTACCCGTTACAAGAATATATTTTTGAGTCAGCTGCTGTTTATTTATACATTGAGTTAGGTTTCAGTTTGCTATATAGGTAGGCAGCTTTAGATCAAATTTAACAGGCTTCACCCATGGAAAACGCCAATGTCCAGTTTTCTTATCCTTTGGGAGGAAGGAATTTCCCCAGTAACAAGTCTTCAGTCTTGAGTTTCATCAGTGACTCCAGTGACCTGGTGCAATGACCTTCTCCCTCATTTTGTTGTTAGTTGGGAACAGTGGTGGCATGGGGGTAGAGGTAGGATGAGGTTCGTTTCCTGTACTTGTTAGTTCTACCCTAGTTTATAGAAAGCAGAGATGTAGAGAAATAAGGAAAGGGACAGATAGATAAGCGAAAGGGAATTATGAGAATGATACAGAAAGAGAAAGAATGACAAAGAGACTGAAAAGAAGAGACAACATGGTGGGACAGATAGGCGAGGGAGAGACAGGAAGAAAGATTGATATTGAATGAGAATAAATCAGATCCAAACAAAGCCAGGGAGTTAAGGTGGCATAAAGTAGAAAAGAGAAGAGAGAAATAAAAGATAGACCTAGAAATAGGGCCTGATAGATATAGATAAAGACAGAGGCAGCCCCCCCCCCCGGGAAAGAAAGGTAAACACGGCCAAAGGAGTATACCAGCAAAGGAGATATCAAAAAGTGCCCAAATGGATAGCTCCAGAGATGGAGATGGTATGTAGAGAAGGCATCAGGCTATTTTGGAAAAATCTGGGTCACAGAACCTGTTCCAGGAGAAGAATCATCTTGGGACCTTCCCTGAGTACTTCTAAGCTCATGTCTCCTAATTTCTGAATGTATCAGAGAGAAATGGGCACTACTCCAGGTACTTTCATGTAGGTGCAATATCCTAACAATCTGAAAGGCACTGGGGGAATACCCAGAAACTTGTCCTTGACATGATTTTCTCAAGTTCATCAGTGTGCTAGTGGAGAAGCACCGAAGTACAGGGAGAGGCTCTCTGAACTGAATTTCAGGCTTTTTTTGTTCTCATTACACCCCAAGCCCAGGATTTATAAATTGGTAGTGATTCATTACACCTCTGAGAAACTTGTGGGGACACAGATCATACCTAGTGTGTCCTGGTCTCATTTATAATTTTATGTGCAGTACAAGTGTATATGTATGTATATGCTTGAAGCTCTTAGATTTCAGGCAGAGGCCAGAAAACAACCAAGATAGGGAGAATGGGGAGGGAAGAAAAGAAGGGGAGAGAAAGAGAGAGAGACAGAGACAGACAGATGCAGAGAGAGACACAGAGAGACAGAGACAGATAGGCACATAATCTGAGAAACAATTTACCACTCAGAAAAAAAAAACACAAAACAGTTACTACAGTATAGATTTTTAATATGAATCATGTATTAGTTGGAGTTCCTATGAATAGTAACCTTCACAATAGCCCTGAGATGGGTACTATTCTCCTCATATGAAAAATGAAGAATACCAAAAATGCTAACTTGCGCATGTGCACATACTTTTGTATTTATGCACACCCACAAATAGGTCCTTATCTTGTTATGGAAAAATCCTAGACTGAAAGCAAAATGCCCCTCTCTGTGGTATTTGAAAGAAACTTGTTTATTATTGCCAGTGGGTTAGGAGACTGAGTTTGAGTCCAAATCACCAGCCCAGAGTCAGTTTAGAGTTAAGTTTAAATACATTTAGCAAGTAGGAAGTACAAAGCTGATTGCAGGTTAATATATGATTGGTTATATGTATTAAGTCATATGTTGTCAAGACTTGTTCTTAGCAGATTTACTTATAAAGAATTGTTGTACCAGTATATGCTCCCATCAACAGTGGAAAAGGGTTATTTTATCTTCACAGTCCCAGCATTTTTTATTTGTTCATTTCTTAATAATAGCCATTGTTTCTGGAGTGAGATGGAATCTCAGTATTGTTTTAATTTGCATTTCTCCAATGGTTAGTGATGTTGAAACAACCTAAATGTCTATCAACCATAGAATGGGTAAAAAAGATGTATTTCTGTACAATGGAGTTATTACTCAGCTATAAAGAATAAACTTAAGGCTTTTTTTTTTTTGTACTGGGGATTGAACTCATGACCTCAAGCTTGCTAGGCAGGACCTTATGCCACTGAGCTAAATCCCCAGCCCCAACTTGAGTCTTTTATAGGTAAATGGATGCAAGTGGACACCATACTGATAGGTGAAATGAATTAGACTCACATGTGTAAATATCATATTGTCTCCTTAATGTAAAAAATTGAAAGAGGAAATAAGATCCAAAATGTACAGTAGATATTGTGAAAGGGGAAAGAAAGGAAACTGCTGAAAAAGAAAAGAACAACTGGAGTAGAGGAAAGGAGAAAATAAATAAATATATCACTAATCCCTGTTAGATCATCAAAAATAATAGCTTGTGCTTTCATTGTCTGATTGTTTAATCATTTTTAAAGCCTATTATCTTGTAGTCTGAACAACTACTTTGAAGATAGCAAACAACATGCAATATATTAACCAGTGTTAATCTTGTATTATTTTGTGTTAAAATTCTGTATCATAATTTTTATTCTTTTTTCTTTTTAAAATAGTTAAAACAGCTTATCCTTTTAAAATAGTTAAAAACAGTTTATCATATGGCAGGAACACCCTGGAAGGGAGGGAGGAGGGTCCGAGCAGAGCCAGTCTGTCCCAGACATGAAATCCGTGAAGCAAGTTGGAAAGCCTATATATATATTTTTCTAAGTGGGGAGACACAGACATTACAGCTGGATGCAGTCAGGTTGATTAGTTATCTGGGAAAAACAGCTGGACGCAGACAGTCAAGACTGAGTTTATGTGACAGGCAGCATAAGCACAGTCACAGGCTAGTAACTGATTTTTAACTTCTTCTATGAAATGTCTGTAAGTTTGCTATTATATAACGTTGCCCTCTCAATCTCATATGGGGCTGCTGAACCCAACAGAACTACAAATGACTGCATCTCTTAACTCCTACTGAACACCGAACATCTGCCGAAAGATCTGCGTCCAGTATCAGAAGGATTGGGAACCTCCTCCATGTCCACCCCATATTGCATGCCTGTGCAATGACCACAAGTGTCTAAGCTTAGGAATGTGACAGGGCAAAAAATATCACCCTGACCTATGCCTGTGATCCTCTCTGTTCCTACAGGGAAGCGTATTTGTCTCGGAGAAGGTATCGCCCGTGCAGAATTGTTCCTCTTCTTCACCACTATCCTTCAGAACTTCTCCATAGTGAGTCCAGTGGCTCCTGGGGACATTGACTTCACACCCCAGGAGCTTGGCTTTGGCAGAGTGCCCCCAACATACCAGATTTCCTTCCTGTCCCGCACAACAGACTCAAGAGTGAAATAATAAAGGACCGCAGGGTTATTAAGTGGCCTGACTCTGTAGAGAAAGATCCTTCACTTCCTGCATCTGAGAAACCTGTTGTAAAGTAGCATCTTTCCCCTTACCTGACTCCTTGCAAAAGTTTTTGTTGTAGGCTTCTTTCCGTACTGCTGCAGTTCTTCCAAAGTTCTTCCTTATGTGAATAGAGGTGCCAGAGTTAGGACTGTATTAACAATAATCACACCCTTTCTCTGGTGTGTATAAAGAAGTAAGGGGTTAAAAGAGACACATTGGCTCAAGAATATTCTGAAGTTCTGCCTCCCAGGGTACAGCTCATGCTGAGTGACTTTGCCCAGAACAGTCTGCATTTGTCAACTCCTCATGTTCCGTGTTTTGTGCTAAAGGTTCTATGTAGAAATTCCCCTCTCAGTGGCCCCAGGTGATGGGTGCAGGGGTCATGCCTATTTTATGGATGAATAATAGAGCTCAGGCACTGACAACAGCTGCCTAAGATCATGATACCAGTGAGTGGAGGAGCAGATTCATACTGTAAATTTCAAACACTTCACGACAGCATCATTGAAGATCATATTCACATAACAAAAAATGGACCACTCTAAAGTGTACAGTTCAGTGCTGTCTAGTTCATTTACAAGGTTGTACCTATATCACTATCTAGTTTCAGACGTTATTTGTCACTTTTCCCAAAAGCCATGTACTTATTAAGTAGCCACTCACTAATCTCCTAACCCCAGCCCCTGCAAATACAAATCCGATTTCTGTCTCAATGGATTTGCCTTCTGGTCTCCTGGATATTTCATACAAATAAAATTATACAAAATGTAGTGTTTGGCTTGTTTCTTTTTTGAAAATACTTTGCACAACTTTTTTTGAGGATCTGTGACGTTGAGGACAGCTCTTATATGTTACTTTTGGCCTTCCTCATTCTCCTCCTTAGCTGTTTGGCACAGCCTTTCTTTTCCTCTGTGTAAGGCACCCTCTACCTCATTCCTTGGGCTGTGTGATTCTGGATGGGTGTCATGGATTCCCTCGTATTTTGCTTTAAATCTTCTGAGAATCAAATAAACCTCACCCTGTCAGGAGGTGATCCCTGCCATTTTGCATGTGATCTATCAGTTGTCAGGTCTCTAGGACCTTTTCAGAAAGACTTTTTGTGAGATTACCTCCTACACCTCCATGAGGGCTCCAGGAAGGGTCAATCTATTGTCTTCTTTGCTGTTCAACTTTTAGCACCTGGATCTGGTTGTGGTATATAACAGCTGTTGAAAACAATTTGCTTAGCAATGAATGAATAGATAAAAGATTTGCTGAATCCGCTGACCCTTAACCTCTTCCTTCCAGTGGAGCCAGACCTCTCCTTTTAGACCATGTTACCTTCTCCACATCTCACTTACTTTTGATATCAGAAAAAAATTCCTATCCCCAAAGGGTTCAATGATTCCAAATCTGACTTCCAATTACACTTGACCTCTCATCCTGTGTGACATTTGCTCGTGAAGATGAACTTAGAGCCAACTTCACTATGGAACCAGCCTCCACACGTCCTGCCCGCTGGCACTACCTCACTTCCCCAGGGTTTTGCCCATGGAAACATTCCTAACCAATCAGGTGAAGGGGAGGCTGGTTTTGGAACTCACCCTTAAAATGCTGAACACTGGGCTTTTGCAAGATCTGTAAATTGTAGGCTTCCTGTATCCTCTGGAGATGTTCTAGGGTTTTTATCAAGAGAGATTCCTGTTACAAAATCCTCCACCAACCACAGGAAGAAAACAACAAGGAAGACAGAAGTGTGGACAGCTGGTAGAGAACAGACCATGGTGCTACCTGACTTTAGCTTCTTCCTCATCCTGATTAGCCTCTTGCTACTCTGGACTTGGGGCCGCCCTACCTTCAATGGCAGCCTTCCACCTGGACCCTGGCCTCTACCTTTCCTGGGGAACATTTTGCAAGTAGAGTCCAAGGGTTTTCTCAAATCTTTCCAAGAGGTAAGATGGGATGGAGAAGGGGCGGGAAGGCAGGTAGTGGCAGAAGGGAAGTAGAGCATGTAGACAGCAAGGCAATTTGAGGGTACAACTGTGGTGGGACTCTCCAGATGAATTTTGGAATTCTGTTCTTCCAGCTACCATCTGGCTTAGTATACCCACTTATATAAGCTTCTGGAATCCCTATAGATTGGATGAACACAGAGTAGATTGGAGGAGAAATTTGCATAGATTTGAGGGTTTGAATTTTGTTCCAGAAGTGGGAAAAGGAGTTTCCAGAGATCAGATGTGGAGAGTTAGTGAAATTAATAAAATTCAAGACTGAGAAGGTTTTGGTAAAGCCAAGAGACAAGGACACTAGAGAAAGGGCAAGGCTATGGGGATTGAATTCAAGTCTCTGTTCTTCCTGGCTGCAGTTGATAGAGCTCAGGTTACAGTGGAAGATATGATCCAGGTGTGACAGTGGACAACCCTTCTCTTGGGTGAGGTAGTGAGGTGTGGACACTGTCTTCATAGCTACGGAAGAAATATGGGAATATGTTTACTATCTACCTGGGTTCCCAGCCTGCTGTTGTCCTGTGTGGATATGAGGCAATCAAGGAAGCCCTGGTGGACCAGGCTGAGGTTTTCTCTGGCTGAGGAGCCATCAGAATTGCTGATCACATCTTCCAGGGAACAGGTAAGTGAAACTTGGAGGGATATTATGGAACACAGGTGGGAACATCATGAGTCCTCCCAGTGCTCCCTCCATACTTCACCATTCAGGTGTGATCTTTGCCAATGGAAAGTGCTGGAAAGTCCTCCAGCGATTCTGCCTGACTACCATGAAGGACTTTGGAATGGGGAAGCAGAACATTGAGGAATGAATCAAGGAGGAGGCTGAGTGTTTGGTGGGGGAGCTGCGGAAATCTCAGGGTGAGCCCAGGGAGCTGGGCAGAGGGTCCACAAATGGCGGCATAAAGAGAAAGAACGTGACTGATGAGACTCAGAGACAGAGAGCTGAAGCAATGGGTTCAGCAAGAGAGAAAATAGGGAATAAGAGACTGAAAAGAAGAATAAGATGTACATTGAGGAAAGAATGAAAGAAAAGCTGTGGATACAGACAAAGATAGATCTAGACATAGAAACTCCAAGGAAATATTTAGAAACAAAAAAGTTAAAGATTGAAATAGGGAAGACACAAGGTGTTACAAAGAAAGGGGCAAACAGACAGGTATATGAAAAAGAGCAGACCCAGCCCCAAAGGAAGACTCAGAGGTAAGACTAAAGGACGACACAGATGCACAAAGAAAGTCCATGCAAAAATAGATATCTAAAAGGCAAGAGACACAGAGAGGGAGATACACAGAAAGAAAGCTTGGATGAAAAGACTCAGTGAGAGATGGCCTTGCCGAGAGATAAAGAAACTCATATGTGAAGGCCAACTGCCAGGTCAAAGGCTCCCAGAACAAGGTAGGGAGTACCTAGGTCTCCATTAGAAACCTCTCTTATCCCTAGGGGCTTACTTGGATCCACCCATCCTATTTCAATGTGTGGTGGCCAACATCATCTGTTTCATCATCTTTGATGAGCGCTTTAATTACCAGGACCCCAAATTTCTACACCTGCTAAGTCTAGTTCTTTCTACAGCCAGGTGAGGTCAAAGTTCTGCAATAGTCTAGCAATCTGGGCAGGTGTGTACAAAAGGGATCAGGTATTTCCTGTCTTGAGCAAAAAGACATCTTAAAGTCAGATCTCTGAAAGGAAGGAAATCCAACTCTCCCTGTGTCTGTACATTGAGGTTCCCACAAGGCTGCTATTAGCATCTACCAAGACTTTGTAAAGGGAATTAGAAAATGGTTCCCCTGCCTGAAGGGAAAATGCTGTTTACATTGCACAACATGAGAAGCTCTGCTGTGTGGTGCTTTCCAAGTCCTGCTGAGAGGTGCACACACACTCGTGGCTTTTTCTTTCTCTCTGGTGTTGCCTGTGCCTTCCCCTAGATGTTTGAATTCTTCTCTGGAATCCTCAAACACTTTCCCAGTCCTCATACTCATATGTACAGTAACATTCAAGAACTGGATGATTTCATCACTGAAAGTGTCAAGAAACATTGGGAAACACTGAACCTCAGTGTACCGCGGGACTTCCTTGATTGCTTCCTGCTCTGCATGGACCAGGCAAGGGCTGAATTGGATGGCAGTGGGTAGGAAAGTGAGCTGGACATGGTACTGATCCTTATCTCATATGTTCAGGAACAGATGTGTGTGTGTTGTTTAAGTATTGAATACTTCCTTACAGATGGGTAAGAGAGCCACTAGCCCAGCCACGCTGCCCTCCAGCCCCCACTATTTCTTCTTCAGCTTCCCCAGCAGTGTCTTTTAAGGGATTCCTGAAGAATTACCATCTGGCCCTGAAACTGTGCTCCCTCCCCTTCTCTCTTAGTTTGATTGGTCAGGGGCCCACATGTGTTCTTATCAGTCCCAGGCCATGAGTAATACGGTTGGCCTGGCAAATGGTATACCAGTTGTGAAATACCTTCATCATCATATCTGGACAGATAGCTGCATGGACGAAACTGGAAAGCAAAGACGCTAGAGGGCAGAGAACAAAATGACAATAAAAAAATTAATCACTAAAGTTTATTGAGTACTTGTATTCATAGTGGTAAAACCACCTCCAGTCATGAGCTAAGGCACAGAGTCGTTAGGTTCCTTGACCCGAAACACATACCTAGGCAAAGGTAGCTCCTGAGTTTGAACCCAGGAAATGTGGCTCTGGCACTTGCTCTGTTGTTAGTCTGCTGACTTTGAATGGAGGAAATGAAAAAAGTCAAAAAAAGGAAAAACTAGTGTAAACTAACAGGGGAATGAGGTGGAGGTAGGGATGCAGACCCCAAAGCTGGGAAAGATGCTCAGGAGTGTCTGTGGTTGCACATAGGAGCGCTGGGTTCCTGAGAGTGAGTTCTACCACAAGAATCTTGTCCACACTGTGCTTGATCTGTTCTTTGCTGGCACAGGGACGTCTAGCATCATCCTCCGATGTGCACTCTTACTCCTCCTGAAGAGCCCGGATATCTTAGGTGAGCTGGGCTTCTGGTGTGGGAGTGTTGGTGTAGGGAGGTGAGGCTTTTTTTACCCAGGATTTTGGTGTCCTGAATAATGGATTGAATAAGTTACACAGAAAAGGCAGTGAAAGTGCACATTTATTGAAAACAGACAAAAAGTATACTCTGCAGAGTAAGGCAGTGCTGGCAAAAGAACTCACAGTGACCCTAAGGATAAGGGAGGGAGGTCTTTTATTTCTGTTCAGGAGTTTTAAGTCCCTCTTATAGGCCTGTTCTGGGCATATGTGGCAGCTCATGCTACATCATGTCATCTGTTTTAACTGCTCATGTCTATACCTATAATTATATCATGAAACACAACCCATATGGACAAATACATAATTAATTTGTCCATAGCTCAAGATTACTTTTCGATACTTTGAGGTATTTCTATGCTTGAGTTGGGGTTTTTTCTAATAATTGATTTATGGGACATTACTGTGTGACTACCACGTGGGAATCTGAGAGGTGGGTCCATGGGTGGGACCAGGACACTTAAAGGTTGAAGGAGAGGTGGTCCTCAGCCCATGATTGACAGGAGGGCATGCTCTGGCCTGAGGTAGCTACAATTTTAGTAGAGTCTGGGATGTTTGTGTCCACTCTGGATGGTTGCTGGGTGATGGCTGAAAACAACCAACTATCCTGATCAATCAGGAACACACACACACACACTCACTCACTCACTCACTCACTCACTCACTCAGACATTTATATAATTTAGCTATTGACAAAAATGTTTGAAGCTGACAAGGCATTTTAAAAATTACAAAGGCTCAGGGATGTAGCTCAGTGACCCAGCATCTGCTTAGCAAGTGTGAGGTTGTGAGTTTGATTCTTGGTACAAAAAAAAAAAAAAGAATTACAAAGTATTTTCATTGGAATGAGCTTTGAAAGCACTTTTGTGCTTTACTTGTTTTGCAATTCGCAAAACAGATGTATAAAGAATACTGCAGTCAAAATTGTTACCTGTTGCAGTGTATTTTGCAGTCTGCAGAGGCACAGAGCTCTTGATAAAATACTTTGAGACTGATAGTTCGACAACTTAGAGTAAATTGTTGATTTGTGGTACTTCTAAAAATGTCTTGATTAGGCCGAGGATACAGCTCAGTAGCAAAGTGGCTGCCTGGCAAGCGCAAAGTTGTGAGTTTGATCCCCAGTACAAAAAAAAAAAAAAAAAAAAAAAAAAAAAAAAAAAAAAAAAAAAAAAAAAGAAAGAAAGAAAGAAAAAAAAAGAAAAGTCTTGATTGATTCTTGCACTGATGTTCTGCAGATTAGACATACAGGCACGTTAATATCCCTCATATTTAATGAACTTATAAAAACCAGAGAGGGGAAGTGACTTACCCAAGATCACATAACAAGTCATTGAGAAAAATGATAATGACATCAGTTCAAACCACAACTCATTCTCAATTAAAATAAAAAAAGGAAGGCGTTTAGCTTGAGGCACTTGAAGAATTAAACAATTTCCATCTTCCCATCTTCACTCATGTGAACTTCTCTCATAATCAAATGGAAACATCGGACAAGAGTTCTCTGTACAGAAGACTTTGTTTCCTTTGGAGTGTTTCACTGAGAAGGAGCCAACACCATAGTTCTCAAGACTTTCCCCTGAGCCTTCAGGTCACTCTTAGGAGTCTTCGTTGAGCGCATCCTCCTGGGTGCTTACTCATGTATTTTTTCCCATGCCCTGTCCTTCTCAGAGAAAGTCCAGGCGGAGATTGACAGGGTGATTGGCCAGCACCGTCTTCCAGCCCTTGAAGATCGGGCAAAAATGTCTTATACGGATGCTGTCATCCATGAGATTCAGAGATACAGTGACCTCATCCCAATTGGTATACTTCACTGTGTCATCCAGGATACCTACTTCTGGGAGTATCACCTCCCTAAGGTGAGACTTGTAGGACCCTACAATCTTGGGTGGAGGTGCCAGATGCCTGTATGCATGTGTCTGGTCATTGGGACATAAGAAAGATTCCTGTTCCAGAGTTTTATGGGATGAGGGATATTTTGGCAACATAGAAAACTCTGATCCTTTGTTTCATTTTTTTAACTTTCATTAAATGTTAGATTTTCTTCCCTTGAAAATAGTACTGTATACTTATTGAAACTTGTTCTATGATGGAGCTGTGTTTTTACAAAGCCATTTCCTCATGTCCCCTACTTTCCCGTTTTATGAAAATGTGTTTACAAATTGATTTTTCTACTTCTCACGTTAAGTTCATGTGCTTATTGTGTTAGGTTTCCATTCCTGTGCCAAAATATTTGAGAGAAACCACCTTAAAGGAGGAAAGATTTATTTTTGGTCATGGATTTAAAAGTTTTTATCTATGGTCACTTGGCTTTCTTGTTTCTGGGTGAGTGGGGAGGCAGAGATCCTGATAGAGAGGACCTGGTTGAATAAAATGCTTATCTCATGGTGGTCAGGAGGAGAGGGGGAGAGAGCTCACAAATATGCTGTTTCTCTGTTTCTTCCAACTGGGCTCCTCCTCTAATATTTCCACTGCCTCATGTGTTCAAGTCAGCAGCCTTGAGTACATGAGCCTTGAGCAGTGGTGTGATCCGAACTATCCCAAGCCACGTGAAGCTGGACAGGGAGATCAGGCTGGAGTTTTTATTAGGAATTGAAGACACAAAAACAGGTTGTTGTAAATGTAGACATCTTAGGAAAGCATTTTCCAGGCCTTCCTGTTCCTGCCAGGAACAGCAGCATTGTA
The DNA here is from genome assembly GCA_004027455.1 of Hydrochoerus hydrochaeris. NCBI lineage: Eukaryota > Metazoa > Chordata > Mammalia > Rodentia > Hydrochaeridae > Hydrochoerus > Hydrochoerus hydrochaeris. The sequence continues at coordinate 91,787 of PVLA01004649.1, read as the reverse complement.
GTTAAGTTGTACCTCAGAGTTGCAAATGGACAAGGTCAGTTACCTTGGCCTCACAGAGGCTCCTTCTCACTGGAAGAAAGATTTATTTTTCTCATGCTGTTTTGGTCAGTGTTAGTGTATTAGCACATGCCTACCATCTGCATGGTGGACAGGATTGCTTGTTTATTCTTCAGTTGTTATTCTTTATTAGTAAAAGTTTGCATTGTGTAATGATTACATCCCTTGTGGGGAGTTGGTATATGTATGTAATACAGCAAAATTCCTTTTATCATCCCCTTGCTCTATCCTCCTTCCCCCTCAGTCCATCTCTTGGACCCCTTCTGTTCTTGGACATGTTTCCGGTACACGGCGTTCACATTACTTGTGGACGTTAGTACACATATGTGGCACATCGTAATCATGTTTCTTCTTGCCCTTTCCCTTTTCTCTTTCCCCTCCCTGCCTTTTTGATCTCCTTCCCATTTGAAAAAGATCTATCTCCCTACTTCCTATTACATGTCTTTTATTTTCCTCTTTATGTTTTTGGGTTTTTCATGTAGAAAACCCATGTGATATCTAAGCTGTGTGTCTGATTGATTTCAGTTGATATTATGGTCTCAAGGTACATCCATTTCCCTACAAATGATTCGGCATTATTCTTCTTTATAGGAGAATAGTATTCCTTTGTGTATAAATACCACATTTTCTTTATTTATCCATTGATAGGTCTATAGGATGTTTCCAAGATTTGCACATTATGAATTATGCTGCTATAAAGTTTGATGAAGAGGTTAACAAATACACTGGAGGAAAGATAGTTTTTTTTTTTTTAGACAAGATCTTGTTATGTAGCCCAGGCTGGCCTTAAACCCATGGTGATTCCTCTTGCCTCATTTGCTGGGTTGGGATTATAGGATGTGCCACCCACACTAGGCAAAATGGCAGTTTTTTTGGGTACTAGGGATTGAATTTATGACCTGGCACTTGCCACTGAGTCATAACCCTGGTCCCATGCTGGCATCTTAATAAATGGTGCTAGCATTACTTTAATAGGGAGATTTTCCAGCTGTGCATCTCAATACTTTAGTTACTGATGGGTAATTACCATTAATCATACACTGGATATGTACACATATACTGGATATATATATATATATATATATACATATACTGGAAGATGAGTTCATAAAATAGCTATCACTCACTTTGCAACTTTTGTATACAGTGTGGCATATCTCCCTTCATGTCTGTCTTTATGTTCATGCCAACACTTTTGCAACTTGTTTCTCATGTTTCTGTGTGGCTTTGCTTTTATAATTTTAGTTAGGTATCTCTGGGCCAATGTTTATGGCATGGTGGTATATGTTCCTGAGTTGCATGTACGTAGGGATGGTATTCACAATATCAAATCACCCAATGGGCTCCAGTTCATCAGTGTATTTTGGCCCTAGTGTTGGAAACAGGTCTTTGGAGGTCTCTGCTGAGATATACGTGAACCTTAGAGGTAATGAGTAGATTATAGAGCAGTCCAAAGGGGAGTAAATGACAGTGTGATCAGTGGAGATACCTAGAGGCCTTAGGACACAGCTATTAATGAAACAGGACAAAATCCTTTCAATATTTTAGTCACCACCTGCAAAAGTCATTCAGTGGGTAAAGCACACTGTTAATGTGGATGTACCATAACCGCCTTAGCCACGTCTTCTTAGTGACCATTTGGGTCCTCTTAGTTTTGATGCCCTCTTAGGACACAACTGTGTACCCCGTCATGAGCTCCCATCCTTCATGATTCACGTCTCTTTGAGAAGCCAGACACCTTCTACCCGGGACACTTTCTGGATGCAAAGGGCAACTTCAGGAAACAGGAAGGTTTTATCCCATTCTCCGTGGGTAAATTGTGGGCTCCTCACCCTGTGGTCTCTTCTGTGTCACTCTGCTCCTTTGTTCGCATACACGCTGGATGAAAAGATGAGGATTCTGAAGGAAGTAGAAAACAAGACTACTATAGAGATAAAGATAAAAGAGAGGAAGGAAACAGGAGAAATTATGAGGGAGGAAGATGGAGACTGAATTCATGATGCAGGTGAAAGTGGAAATCAAAGGCACACACAAACCCACAGGAAAAAAAAAGCAACAAATTATATCTTATTGAGCACCTACTGTGCCCAGAATTTGTGTAGGCATTTTCATTTTTTTATGTTAAAGTAAAAATAATTTTAATTTTTAGCATTTTTATACAAACCAGAAAGCAATGAAATCAAATGGGAAAAATCACCTGTAATTCACTAACAAAAAAGACTTGTTAGTATTACAGAAGAATTGCTTTCAAATTTTAACTAAATATATACGTACATTCAGAGTTAGGTTTTGTACAGAGAGAATAAGTGGATAGAGAAAACAGAAGAAAGAAGGGAATTGAAATGGAAGAGACTGAAAATACATTGACTTATCTTTTTATTAACTTGTTTAAATCTATATTCAGGATCAGATTGAAGTCTAGCAGAAAATTAAAACACAATATTTAAGGAGTGTTTGTGCTCAGAATCCTGTTAAAACTTGTTTTCAATTACTTAGCAAATAATTAATTTTTTAGTCACTGACTTGAAGTTTATCATATACTCAACTTTGGGTTTATTTCTGGTTTATTTATGTAAGTCTGTATCTATATCATACCACTAATTAGTTTGTGTTTTCTAAGTATTCCACACTATTTGAATGAACTTATGCTATGTTTTAATATTTCTCAGGGGTTAGTTTCTTTCCATCTTTTTTTTTTTTGAGACTGGGTTTTGCTATGCAGTTCAAGTTCAGGCTGGCCTTGAACTCACTTTGTAGCCCAGGCTGGCCTCGAATGCACAGCCATGTGCCTGCCTCAACCTCTCGAGTGCTGCGATTACAGGTGTGTACTACTGCACTTGGCTTCCTCATTCTAATGCTTTAGATAGTCTCATGGCTCTTCAAATAAATTTTTTCTTCTTAGTACCATATAGAATCTTTTTGTCAAGTGTCCTGCTTCACCCAAAAGAAACTCGCTTTGATTTCATTAGGGTTAACTTAAATTTGTAGATGAATTTGTATAGTTTTCAAATTTGGAAGCTTTACAAATTCGAGTATCCCAGACCAAAAAGATAATGCGGTTCTCCATTGAGGTAACTCTTATATGACTTGATAGTGTTTCAGTTTTCACCTAAGTTTTGCATATATTTTGCTAAGTTTATTCCTGAGAAACATGGGAGGTTATTGATGTTGTTTTTGGAACTCCTTCAAACATGATATTTTAATTGGTGTAAAGAGAGCCATTGATTTTTGTTCATGAGTGCTGTAGACAGATAATTTCCTGATATTACTTTCAGGATTAACATCTGGTGTTTTGTAGATAATTTATCTGCAAATGATATTTTGAACTGATCCTTTCTTATGTTAAAACCATATGTAATGTTTTCCCTAACATTTTCAGAATTATGTTGAGCAATTTTGTCTAATCAATGAGGTTCGTTTAGTTTAAGGAGTCTATGTTCAGTTTTCTCTCAGAAGCTTAACACCTGTGTGGTATTTTGCAAATATTTTATGCCTATTCCATTACACATTTTTCTTGATTTTAAATCAAATTAAGGAAAGATCTCTCCTCCCCCAAGTTACAAGGTTCTTATTTTTAAAATTTTAATCAGGGTTTAGTATTCATCATGCTCAACTATCTTTTCTATCTCTGTCAAGATGAACAAATTATTTTTCTCTTTTAACCTGTTGAAAAATTAATGGATGTCTTGGTGTTGAGTCATGCATCCCTCTGTAAAGCTGGAATAAGGCAGGCATAGGGAGAGCGTGGGGTTTATCTAATGCCCAGTAGATCTTACCCTGCGTACCCCATACTATGATAGACAATCTGAACATCTTAGCAATTTAAAGCCAAAAAGCTAATTTCATGCTTGTGAAACATGTCTGTCTCAGCCAGCAGGGGGCATGGACTAATCACTATTATGATGTGGAAAGACTGGGGCTAATGTGAACTCTATCCTGACATACAGGAGCAAAAAAAAAGTCACCACACACATCCTTTTATTCCACATTTTATTAACTAATGCAGGTCCCATCCAAATTTAATGTGGCAGTGATGCTTAATGCACACTGAGATGTGCCACAAATAATTGTGAAAGATGATGCAGTACCATTCTTTGAGTGGTGACTCACTGGTCCCCTCCCTTTTTCTACAGAGACTGTAGTCAGGGCAATTGTAGTCCAAACTGTGGCCCAGCTGACGGACATGTTTGCTGCCCATGTTTGCTGGGTTATGTTATCTGGACACATGCCTATGCTGAAAACATATGGCATGCTTTTTTGGGAGAGAGTACTGAGACTGAACCCCAGGTCTCCCTACTGAACTATGTACCCAGACTAATCTGACTATCTATCATCTATCTTATATTTTATATTTAAGACAAGATCTTACTAAATTGCTAATTTGCCCAGACTAGCTCTAACTGACATTCCTACTGCCTCAGTCACCCTAAATGCTGGAATTACAAGAGTAGGATACCAAATCCAACTCATATAGGACACTTTTGCAGCAAGTGATTCCATCTTTTGAGATATTTTGAGTATATAAGAAGGAGAAATTTAGGGTGGGCAGGGGCTTAGCCAATATTTCCAACAAGCACAGCATGGCCATCAACATACTAAAACTGTTTCTGTCCGAGATACTGAGGCAGGATCTGGGAGGCTTACTGGGATTTCTGGTAACTGTGGAAGGGCCTTGGGACCTGGGTGAAGGGTCACACTAGTGGGGTACTCAGAAGCTTAGAGCAGTAGCTGAAACCCAGCTCCTTTACAAATAGTTCACTATTCTCACAGGCAGGACAGGTGTGCTGGTTTCCCACAGAAAGTCAATCTACCACTCTCTCATTGGACATATTAGAGGGATTCTTCCTATGTCTTCACATTTTCATGCAAACTTGATTGATAACATATTTAAACAAGACTGAGAAAGGCAAACATGAGACAGGCAAAGATCAGGGACCTGGAGAGAGAGAGGAGTTGGGACAAGATTGGTTGAGCTAAGTCAGGACTGAGAGGGACACAGACACACACACACACACACACACACACACACACACACACACGTTGTTGTAGTGAGGGTAAGGAAACTGAACAGCACTTCTTCACCTGCAGATCTATGTAAATAAGCATGTAGATGTCCAGGAAGAATAGAGTGGGTGCTTTCCAAGGTTTCACTCAATGACGCACCCTCCCTCTCACTCCCAGGAAAACGCAGTTTGTCTGGGTGAGAGCCTGGCCCGCTCAGAGCTCTTCCTCTTCTTGATCTCCATGCTGCAGAGTTTCTCGTTGGGCTGTGCCATGGCCTCAGAAGACATTGACCTCACACCGCAGATGAACGGGCTAGTTAAATTGCCACCTGCATTCCAGCTTTGCTTCTTGCCCCGCTGGAGAGAGAAAGAAGGGATGCAGATGCTCTCAGGATCCTTCTCTTTGACCTCTATCCCTGCAAAGAGTAAACCTGTGGAGGCTTTTTGAGCTCTGTCTTCTCACGACTGTGGAAAGTCCTTTCTGTAGGTCTTTTTTCTTCCAGCCTGCTGTGGTGTTCATTTATCGTTGGTTGGCCCTCACAGTTGACCAAGAGAAAAAGCTTAGGGGTTCAGGGTCAAGAAATACCTGCAAGAACTTAATATTACCAGCATCTCTAGCAATTAAGGAAAGAGAGGCCAATACAAAGGAAGCAGCTTACAAGGGACAGCAGTACCTCCCTTCCTTATCATCACCACACCCCACAATTCCCCTTTTTCTTCCTTGAGTTAGAGGGCCAGTTCAGCCCTCAACCTCTGTGCATGTAACTCTAAAACATCTTTGTAATGACTCTGATCCCAGCTCTACAAAACCACTGAGATCAAAATAAAGTTCTACCATTTCTGCCTCAGATTGTTATGCTTTCCTTTGCTTTTTTTGAGGGTAAATTCACATAACCTAAAACTAACCATCTGCAAGTGTATAAAGAAGCAAGACAGTATCATCATTTGCAACCCTGTGTATCCATCAGCCCCTTCCCCACTCTATCTCTTTCTTTCTCCTCCTCCACCCTCTCCTCAAATTCTTTGCAGCACTGGGAGTTGAGCCCTGGGCCTTCACATTTAGTACATGGCCAATGCCTTTTATTCTCCCAAATTTTGAGTCAGAGTTTCACTAAGTTTCCCAAGCTGAGTTCACACTTGCTGTCTCCCTGCATCAGCCTCTCATCATCTTAGGGAATTTGTACCAGGGCATGATATATCTTGATTCTTTTTTTTCCCCAATCTTCTATCCTCCTTTCAGCTCCTCTTCCCTTTCCGAATTTCAGAAGCTTTGTTTTTATTTTTTTCTTTTCCTTTCTTCTCTTTTCCCCCTCCCTCCCAAGTCCACCTTCCCATTTGAATATTTTACTCCTATTTCACAATATCTGCTATATGTTTTGATCCTGGTTTATACTTAAGGTTTATCACACAGAAGAAATTATGCAATAATTACATGTGTGTCAGATTTATTTCACTTAAAAGTTTGATCTCAAGGTGCATCCATTTATCCAGAAATGTCTCAAACTTATCCTTCTTTATGACAAGGTAGTACTTCATTGTATATAAAAACCACATCTTCATAACTACTGTGGAAATCAGTGGGGAGATTCTTCAAAAAACTAGGATAGGAGGTCCCATTCAATCCAGCTATTCTTTTTCTGGATATTTTTCCCAGAAGAATTGAAAACATCATACCTCAGTGATATATGTGCACACATGTTTATAGCAACACAGTTTGTAATAGCTAAATCTTGGAAACAACCCAAATGCCCATCAACAGTGGAATAAATAAAAAAGATGTGGTATTTTATTTAATGGAATATTATTACTCAGCTATAAAGAAGGATAAACTTGAGGCTTTTGTGGTTAAATGTATGCAACTGGAGGCCATACTCATAAAGGAGATAAATATATGTAGCATTATATTGCCTCCCTAGTGTAAAAAACTGAAAGAGTAAATAAGATCCAAAAGTTACAACAGATATTGTGAAAGTGAAAGTAAAAGAAAATACTCAAAAGGAAAGGACAGCTGGGATAGAAGAAAGGAGAAAAGAAAGGAAAAGATTATATACACACATATATACAAGATAGATAACTATACTACTAATCTCTGTTAGTTCATCAAAAAGAACAGTTTGTGCTTCTGCTGTTCAATTATTTGATCAATTTTTAATGCCCATATCTTGTAATATGAACAACTACTTTGAAGATAACAATGTGCAATATATTAAGTAGTGTTAAACTACTATTTTGTTTTGAGATTTTGTGTCATCATTTTAATTCTTTTTTCATTTAAAAAAGATTTGTTACTGTTGTACCCCAAAAGGCTGCACCCCAAAATAAAATGAAAATTGTGACAAGGCAAAAAGAATAAAAAGGCCAAGTCGTCTTGGAGGGAAAAGAAGAGAGCGCTTTATTATTTAGGCTGGTATCCAGTGACACTGAGTGAGGGTGGAATTTACACTGCTGTGCAACTGGGCTAAGATTTGATGGTGGTTTATAAAGGGAAAAAAACCGCAAAGACGTGGGGGGCCCACATCTGTGCATTCCTGAGGAACTGGGACATCCTGTTTTTTCCTTTTTCTAAAGGTCAAAAGGCATGGCGCATACAGAACACAATGGTGGTGCTAAGAGTTAGAGTACAACATTCCCCACTGATTTTTGTCAGTGAGCCAAATCACTGGCTCATAGTTGAATCTACAGGTACTAGCTCATAATCCTGGGTAGCTAAGATCATCAGCTTGACAGCCTGTATTTGGCTTTTTACATAAGATACCAGTTTATTTATGATACAGGGACTGATAGTTACACCCACTAAAAGCACTATTAGGGGTCCTATGGCTGCTGATATGAGGGTGGACAACCAAGGGGAGAATGAGAACCAGCATTCAAACCAATTTTGTTCTGTCACTTGAGCTTGTTCCCCTTCCTGTAGGCATTTCTTAAGGGCAGCCATATTTTGTCTAATAACTCCAGAGTGGTTTGTATATAAGCAACAGGTTTTCCCTAAGGCCAAACAGAGACCTCCCTCTTTTAGAAAAAGAAGGTCCAAGCCTTGGTGGTTTTGTAAAACCATTTCAGCTAAGGAGCTTAGAGAATCTTTTAATTTAGCTATAGAGTTGCCAAGGCTAGCGAGGTCTTGGTTAATGAGTGTAGTGAGGTGTCTATAGTTTTGGTCTCCTACTATGAAACTAGATATACTTAATCCTATTGATCTAGCCATCTCAATTTCAAGTAATACCTTTTCAAGCATAACAGAAGAATTCCTTCTCAGGCGAGCATGAACAATACTGAGAGTATAATCTCATTTTAATGAAAACATTTTGCAGTAAAGGTTCACCAGTCTTATGAATAAATCTACCAAAATTTATCTAATACTGTCAAATTCTGAACAGATTTGTTTCTTTTTAAAACTGTTACTGGCAGGTACTATAAAACAAGGCAAATAAAATTTACATGTCTTTAATCTTTTTATAACTTACTACGCACCTTTAACTTGAGCTTTTTCTATCTTTTTTCACATTTTGGCACAGCCAGACATTTTACTTGAAGACAAAACCACTTTTTACGTCCCTCTTTTTTTTACTTATTACTAGTCAATTTCCTTCCTCTTGCTTTTCAGACAACATTAAAACTTTTAGTAAAATCCTTGAAGTGATTTTCTTTTATGAATCATTCCATGTGTTTTTACTACCTTAAAATGTTACATTTCACTGTAAATTTGAAATACTTAAACATATTTTATGTAAATTTTAGGTGACAATATAAAAAATTTTAAATTTTGCATGTACAGCTTAACAAAGAATGCTGGTAGAATTTCAATATTTGGAAAATTCTGAATTTTAGCATATACTGCAAATATCACGATTGTACTGAAAAGTCATGATAAATCTATAATCAGAAAAACTCATTAATTTCTTTTTTTTTCATTTTTTTTATTTAAAGAGGAAAAAACAGGAAAAAGGGAGAAATATTACAGAATTTCAAGAAAAGAAGATAAACAGTAAGAAATCACTATTTGATACATTACATATTGTTCTTTTAAAAAGTTATTCAAGTTACAGGATTAAAGCACACAAAGTGGACACTAAAGCAGTGAGAGTGCAAACAGATCTGTTCAACAATCCAACAAGAACCTAGAAATATGGTCATCAATCCCACACATCTAAACATACATGCAGCTATACCTTTTATAGTGCTTCCTATTTCCTCTTTTTTTACAATAGCAATTATACATTTTAAAAATTTTATTTAAAGAAGAGAAAAAACAAAACAAAACAAAAAAAGGTAGCAACAATACAGAATTCTAAAAGAAAGAAAGAAAAAGGAGAATGAGAAAAAGCCCCACTAAGAAATAGTAATTTATAAATTATGTATTGTCATCTTGGATGTAGTTGTTCAAGTTACAAAGTTAAAGGGTACATAGTAAATATTCAAACAGTCAGACTACAAACAGTTTTGCTCAAAGATCCAACAAAGATTCAGCAATATGGTCATCTATTTTATACATTCAAACTTACATGCAGTTATATCCCTTAGAGCACTTTCTTTTCCTCTCTTTTTTACAATAGCACTTACACATTTTGGTTTTATTACACTTGTAGTTCTTATTTACTTTTTACACTAGAGACACAATATGATATTTATAAATATGATTCTTATTTATTTCACTAATGAGGATAGTCTCAAGTTGTCTCCATTTGCCTATGAAGGCCTCAAGATCATCCTCTTTTATAGCTGACTAATATTCCATTGTTTAAAAATGCCACATCTTTTTCATCTACTCTGTAGTTGATGGGCATCTTGGTTGTTTCCAGGATTTAGCTATCACAAATTGTGCAGCTATGAACATGGGTGCACATATATCACTGTGATATGAACTTTTCAGTTCTTTGGGTAAAATACCCAGGAGGGGGCTAGCTGGATTGAATGGGGCTTCCAATCCTAGTCTTCTGAGAATTCTCCATATGGATTTCCATAATGGTTGCACCAGTCTACATTCCCACCAACAGTGGAGCAGTGTTCCTTTTTCCCTGCAGCCTTACCAACATTTCTTATCAGTTGATTTCTTGATGACAGCTATTCTTTCCGGAGTAAGGTGGAATCTCAATGCTGTTTTTAATTTGCATTTCTCCAATGACCAGTGATGGTGAACATTTCTTCATGTATTTATTTGCCATTTGTATATCTTTCTCTGAGAACTGTGTGTTCATCTCAGATGCCCGTTTTTGGAGAGGGTCTTTGAATTTGGGGGATTAATGTTTTTCAATTCTTTATATACTCTGGACACAAGTTCTTTGTCTGAGGGGTTGCTGGCTAAAATTTTTTCCCACTCTGTTGGTTTTCTTTTCACTCTGTTGGTGATTTCCTTTGAGGTGCAGAAACTTTTCAATAATGTGAGATCCCATTTGTTGATTCTTTGAAGTGTTTCCCCTGCAGTTTGTGTTTTGTTCATGAATTCTCTGCCTACCCCTATGTCTCCAAGACTTCTACCTACCTTGTCTTCCAGTAGATTTAGTGTTTCTGTTTTAACATTGAGGTCTTTGATCCATTTAGACTTTAGTTTTGTGCATGGTGATATGCATAGATCTAGTTTCAGTCTTCAGCATGTAGAGAGCCAATTTTTCCAACACCATTTATTAAAGAGACTGTCCTTCTTCCAGTGGACATATTTAGCCCCTTTGTCAAATATCAGGTGGCTGAATGTCTTTGTAGTTGTGCTTGCATCTTCTAATCTGTTCCATTGATCCTCAGGTCTATTTCTTTGCCATTACCAAGCTGATTTTATCACTGCGGCTTGATAGTACTGTTTCAAGTCAGGAATTGAGTTGCCTCCTGCCTTGCCTTTGTTACCTAGAATTGCCTTTGCTATTCTATGTTTCTTCTGTTTCCAAATGAATTTTAGGAGTATTTTCTCTACATCTGTGAGGTATGTCAAAGGTATTTTGATTGGGATTGCTTTAAATCTGTATAACAGTTTTGGGAGTATAGCCATTTTTACAATGTTGGTTCTTCCTAACCAAGAGCAAGGAATGTCCTTTCATTTTCTAATATCCTCTTCAATCTCCTTTTTCAGTATAGTATAATTTTCAGCATATAGGTCTTTTACAGTTTTAGTTAGGTTGATTCCTAAGTATTTCATTTTTTTAGATGTTATTGTAAAGTGCGATATTTCCATAATTTCTCTCACAGTGAGTTTTTTGTTTGTGTACAGGAATGCTATTGATTTTTGAGCATTGACTTTGTATCCAGCTACACTACTGAACTTGTTTATTATGTCTAGCAGTCTTTTAATGGAGTTTTTTGGGTCTTCTATATAGAGTATCATGTCATCTGCAAATAGTGATAAGTCAACTTCTTCTTTTCCTATCTTTACTCCTTTTATTTCTCTCTCTTGTCTGATTGCCCTGGCTAGTGTTTCCAGAACTATGTTGAAAAGGAGTGGTGAGAGTGGACATCCTTGTCTTGTTCCTGATTTTAAAGTGAAAGCTTTCAGTTTTTGTCCATTTAGTATAATGTTGGCTGTTGGTTTGTCATAGATGGCCTTTATAAGGTTGAGGT
>PVLA01004649.1:0-80087 GCA_004027455.1 Hydrochoerus hydrochaeris | reverse complement strand
CAACATGTGTTGGACTTTGTTGAAAGCTTTTTCTGCATCTATTGAGATGACCATGTGGTTTTTGTTTTTGTCTCTGTTGATGTGGTGTATTACATTTATTGATTTGCATATATTAAACTATGCCTGCATTCCTGGAATGAACACCACTTGGTCATGATGTATAATCTTCTTGATGATTTGCTGCATTCTATTTGCCAGTATTTTGTTGAGAATCTTTGGATCAATGTTCATTAGTGAGATTGGCCTATAGTTATCTTTTTTGGTTGCGTCTTTCTCTGGTTTTGGTATCAGAGTAATACTTGCCTCCAGGAATGATTTAGGGAGAATTGCTTTCTTCTCAATTTCATTGAAGAGTTTAAGGAGTACTGTCATCAAATCTTCTCTAAATTTCTTGTAGAATTCAGCTGTGAATCCATCAGGACCTGGACTTTTCTTTGTTGGTAAGTTTTTAATTACATTTTCAATTTCAATAGCTGATATTGGGTTGTTCCAAATTGCTCTATCTCCTTGATTGAGCTTTGGTAGTTCATGTTTCTAGAAATCTGTCCATTTCCTCTGTGTTTTCCACTCTATGTGAGTAGAGATTTTCAAAGTAGGTATTCATGATCTTTTGAATTTCCATGGGATCTGTAGTAATTTCCCCCTTTTCAGTTCTTATTGCATGAATTTGTGTTTTTTTCTTTCTTTCTCTTGATAAGGTTAGGTAGGGGTTTGTCAATTTTGTTGATTCTCTCAAAAAACCAGCTTTTTCATTCATTAATTCTTTGTATTGTTATTTTAGTTTCAATTGCATTGATTCCTACTCTAATCTTTACAATTTCCTCTCTTCTATGAGCTTTGGGTTTAGCTTGCTCTTCTTTTTCTAGAATCTTGAGATGGAGCATTAGGTTGTTTGTGCTCATTCTATTTTCTTGATATGACAGTTTATTGCTATATATTTCCCTCTTAAGACTGCTTTTATTGCATCCCATAGATTACAGTACGTTTTTTCTATATTTTGATTGAATTGTAGGTATTGTTTTATTTCTTTTTAAATTTCATCTGTAGCCCACTGGTTGCTCAAAAGGTTGTTATTTAATTTCCATGTATTTTTGTAAGTTTTACAATTTCTTTTGCCATTAATTTCCAATTTCAGTGCACTATTGTCAGATACTATGCATGGTATGATTTCAATACCTTTGCATTTACTTAATACTATTTTATGGGATAATATATGGTCTATGTTGGAGAATGTCCCATATGCAGCTGAGAAGAATATGTATTCTGATGTGGTTGGGTGGAACACTGTGTAAACATCTACTAAGTCTAATTGCTCACAGGTATGATTCAGTTCTGTTATTTCTTTGATGAATTTTTGTGTAGTTGATCTATCTCTTTGTGACAATGTGCTGTTAAGATCTCCTGTTATAATTGTGTTCTTGTGTATTTGGTTTTTCATGTCCATTAGTATCTGTTTTATATAGTTGTGTGCTCCTATCTTTGGCACATATATATTTATAATTGTTAGTTCTTCCTCTTGAATTTTTCCACTAACAAGTATGTAGTGACCTTCTCTACCTCTTTTAATCATTTTAGATTTGAAGTTGATGTTGCCTTCAAATAGAATAGCTACCCCTGCTTTTTTCTGGGTTCCTGTTGCATGGAATACTGTTTTCCATCCTTTGACTTTTAATCTATGAGCTTCATTTTGTGTCAGATGTGTTTCTTGTATACAGCATATTATGGGGTCCTGTTTCTTGATCCATTCTGTCAATCTATTTCTTTTCATAGGTGAATTGAGGCCATTTATATTTATGGATATCAATGATATGTACTTGCTCAGCTTTGCCATGTTATGTTCCAGTTGTTTGTTTCTGCTTTTCCTCTTATTTAATTGCTTATCCTACCTGGTGGTTTCTTTCTGTTGTTGTTCTGGGTATTGTGGTCATTTTTATCTCTGTCTAGTATGTCTTTCAATACTCTTTCTAGGGTTGGTGTGGTAGACATGAATTTCCTCAGTTGTTCTTTGTCATGGAAGTATCTTGTTTCTCCATTAAATTTGAATGAAAGTTTTGCTGGGTACATCAGTCTGGGTTGAAGATTGTTTTCTTTCAGGGCTTGAAATACATCACTCCAACCTCTTCTTGACTTGAGGGTTTGTGCTGAAAAGTCTGCCATGATTCTAATGGGCTTTCCCTGATAGGTGAGTTATGTCTTTTCTCTGACAGCTTTTAATATTCTGTTTTTATGCTGTATGTCTGAGATCTTAATTATTATGTGCCTGGGTGTGGATTTATGTTGATTGTGACTGTTTGGTGTTCTATATGCCTCACTTATCTGCATATCAGATTCTTTGCCCATGTTTGCGAAATTTTCTGCTATTATTTTTGTAAATACGTATGTCATTTGCCTGGATTCTTGTATCTTTGCTAATGCCCATTATTCTTATATTGTTACTCTTGGCATCATCATGAAGCTTCTGGATTGTCATTTCATGCTGCTTTGTTATTTTTAAAAGTTCTATCCTTTCCTGATCACTAACTGTGATCCTGTCTTCAAGGTCCGAAATCCTATTCTCAGCTTCCTTTAGGCGGTTTTGCACGCTTTCAATAGAATTTTTTGCTTCTTGGATGTCTCTTTGAGTTTGTTTCATGAATTCTGCTTGTTTTCTATATTGTTCATTCAAAGTTTCAGTCAGTTTCCCATGCTCATGTACTTTTTTCTCTAGTTCTTCTTTAGCTGCATTCAACAACTCCTTTACTAAAGTTGTTATTTCTATCTTTACATGGGAGACTACTTCTAATTTGATTTCCTCTATAGCCTAATGCAGTTGTTTTTTTATTTCACTTGCTATCTTTTCAGAGATTCCCGGTGTGTTACTGTTGGGGTCCTCTATTTCAGTGTCTCCTATACTTGCTTCTGGTGAAGTATATGTTTGAGACTGCATTTTGATTTTTCATTTTGTCATTTTCACTCTGCCTGGTGTTTTCTATGTGTAGGAGGGGATCACACACACTCTTTTTAGACACACAAAAGTCTTACAGTTAGTTGGAGGGGGTTTTACTACTGGCCCTATTTATCCCCTGTACACCTCTATTTTAGGGGTATACTCACCACATTGATACAGTCAATCCGGTGTAGTCCGAAGTTCACTACCTGGGAGCAAAGTTCCAAATTTTCTCACACTAACTGGATACCGCTGAGATCTTCTGATGTTCCAGGTGGCAGGGTGGGCCCATTAGTAGCAGTCCAGGGCAGTTTTCAGTCTTGGGCGAGCCTCTTCGATGTTCCTGGTTGCAGGGCGGGCCCACGGGGGAGGTTCTGGGCAGCTTACCCTTGATGCAGGCTTCCGCTAAGTTCCCGGTGTCAGGGCAGGCCCATGGGGGAGGTTCTGGGCAGCCTACCCCTGATGCAGGCTTCTGCTCCATTAATTTCATACATATTTTATCTGATTAAAAATATAAGGCTTGTATGTTCTAAATAATCCAAGAAAAGGCCACAATTTAACTGTAATCTGAGTATCTTTAGCTGCCATCAAAAATAAAATAAAATTTAAAAAGAAAGGAAAAACAACCCCAGATCTTCAGAAGCCAGACTTCGGAAGCCAAATCGATGTCCCTTGAAGAGGCCTCAGGTGCTGGGTGCTGTTGTCTGAATAAGTGGTGGGTTGAAGTCAGGATGGGCTGAATTTCCTGGAGGGACTTAATAAGGTCCTGGTTAGCAAGATCAGCAAGCTTTTTCTTGGATATCTTAGGGATGAGGGGTGGAGGTCTCCCATATAGTGTTTCAAAAGGGGAAATTCCAGCAACATAGGGAGTACAATGCGCACAAGAGGGCAAAAGGAAGGAGACTCACCCAGTTTTCACCAGTTTTTAAGGCCATTTTAGTTATCACCATTTTTAAAGTCCTATTTATCCTTTCTACTTGTCTTGAGCTTTGAGGCCAGTATGTGCAATGAAGTTTCCAATCAATATGTAAAGCCTGAGTTAATTTTTGGATCACTTGGGCTATGAAAGCCGGGCCATTATCGGACCCCATGGATAAAGGCAAGCCAAATCAGTGTATAATCTCATATGAGTTTTTTACTACTATGAGAGCTGACTCTGACTTGGTAAGGTATGCTTCTACCCAGCCAGTGAAAGTGTCTGTCATTACCAACAAATATTTATGTCCTTTTAGCTCCGGCTTTTCCATTTTAGTAAAGTCTATTTCCCAGTGTTTTCTTGGCATGGTTCCTCGAAAATGCTTTGTCTCAATCAGCAGTTGTTGCTTTGGATTTACAAGTTGACATTGTGGGCATCTGAGGCTTGCAGACTGGGCAAGCTTGGACAATTGAGGAATAAAATATCATTCTGAAAGGGATCAGCCAGTTTTCATCCTCCCAAATGAGCTGACCTATGGGTCTGCTGAATAAGTTCCTTCCTGAGTGCCTCTGGCAATAGAACTCACTTGTTGGGCAGCTGATACTAGCCTCCAGGGATATTATGCTTGGCTTGGAGCTGGGTTGCTAGATGAAGGTCCTTTTGAGTATATACAGGTTCCGACAAAGTGGGAGGAATTAACAATAATGTCAGGGCCATCTTGGTCCCCACTGATTTTGCAGCTTTCGGGCTTTGGCATCTGCCAACTTGTTTCCCCTCATAACAGGATCATGGGCCCTACAATGTATAATTGCAACCTTTTCTGGCATCCAGATGGTGGCCAGTAGATCAAGTATCTGGGGGGCATTTTTGATCTTTTGTCCCCCAGAGTTCAACAGGCCTCGTTCTTGATAAATGGTTCCATGGACATGGGCCGTTGTAAATGCATATCTGCTGTCAGTATAGATATTGACTCACTTCCCTTCTGCCAGTTTGGGAACCTCAGTGAGAACAATAAGCTCAGCCTTTTGAGCAGATGTACCTGGCTCCAGGGCTTGCTCCCACAAAACTTGGGATTCAGTAATAACTGCTGCACCCACGACTCTCTTACCTTGACGGATATAGCTACTCCAGTCAGAGAAGTACGAGGGGGCCTCAGGCAAGTGCTCATCAGTCAAATCTTGTCGGAGACTTTGGAGGTGAACAATTACCTCAGAACAGTCATAGAGAGATGCGGAAGAATCACCATCAGGCAGCAACGTAGCAGGATTCAACGCTGCAGTTGTCTTGTAACCAATGGAGGCAGGGTCTAGAAGTAGGGCCTGATAATGCATAATCCTGTCATTGGACAGCCATTGGCTCGGCAGAGCCTTGATTAGAGTTTCCAGGGAGTGTGAGGGAACAACAATAAGCTTCTGTCCAAAAGTCAACTTTTGGGCTTCCTTTACCAATAAGGCCACTGCAACTACTATTTGCAGACAGGGAGGCCACCCAGCAGCCACAGTATCAAGTCTCTTGGTTAGATAGGCCACTGGACATTGCCAAGGTCCCAAGCTTTGAGTTAATACTCCTCTAGCTATGTTCCCTTTTTTATCAACATAGAGAGAAGGGCTTGTGTAAATCAGGCAAATCCAGTGCAGGTGCTTCAGAGCCTAGCGTCATGGTTGGAGCCGCTGCTTCAAAACTGAGTTGGACCTTTAGTTTGTGTAAAAGGTCCTGCCCTAAAAGGGGATCTGGACACTGCAGCACTCATGAGAGATAGTCTTCTGCCCACATCTGGCAAGCCAGGCTTGCAGTTTCAGATACACCCTTTTAGTACCAGTGGCTCCTAATACTTTCAGTTTTTTTTTTTTTTGTCAGAGTCCCTAATGGTTGTGTCAGAACAGAATGAGCCACTCCCGAGTCTACCAGAAAATCAATGGGTTGGCCCCCCACTTGTAAGGTTAGCCTGGGCTCGAGGGGGGCAGCAGAGCCCTGACCCCCTCAATCTCAGGATAATAGAATCTTTGCATCTTTTTTTCTTTTTGCTTTTAGTCTGGGGCAATTTCTATGCCAATGTCCCATTTCTCTGGAGAGCGCTTCTTGCCTCTTTTATCATCCTTGTCTTTGCTATCTAGAGGTATAACTCGTGTACTTAAGATTTCCATCACCTTGGTTACCTTTTTACCATTGCTCTCCTGCCAGCTCTCCCAATTATCAAATACTTTATGAGCAATTTCTATGAGCTGACTAAGGGGTACCCCTTCAAATCCCTCAAGCTTTTGCAACTTTTTTTTAACATCTGGGGCCGATTGAGTAACAAAGTCGATATTAATGACCCTTGCATTCTCAGGTGCGACTGGGTCTATGGGTGTATAAATTTGCCCAATGGAGATTCATTAGCCAATTGTCTTACCTCTGAAACCTTGGACAAGTTTGTGGGTCTCTTGGCGGCACCTCTGAGGGCTCTAAGGAACAACTGGCAATACTGGGCTAGAACCTCCCTACCTTCTGTGGTGTTGGGGTTCCAGTCAGGTCGAGACAAAGGGAAATTCTGGTTCAGGTAATCTGGGTCCGAGGACAAATTTCCATCAGGATCCAGTGCTGCCCATCGTCCCAATGCCCGAATGTGCTCTCTCTCCTCGGCGGTGAATAACACCCGCAGTATCTTCTGACAATCATCCCAGGTAGGATGATGGGTGAAGAAAAATGGATTCTATTAAAGTAATGATACCTTGGGGGTCTTTGGTGAAAGGTGGGTTTTGCCCTTTCCAATTATATAGATCGGAAGTAGAAAAAGGAACATAAACAAAAATGGGGCCTTCAGGGTTTATAGAGTTGGGCATCTCCTGCAAGGGGCAAAGCGCAGGAGTGGGGGGTGTGGAGGAGGAGTCTAGTGACTCCAGGCATGGTCGGCTCCTGGTCTGGATAGGGGTCGGCGGATGACGAGGAGGTTCTTCTTCTTCCGGTGGTGCCGGTGGTGCCACGGGTTGAGCTGGCAGGTGGTAAGGGGGCGGTAGCAGCAACTCCACATCTCCCTCCAGTAGGACTGGTAGGGCAGGTAAGGCTCTGGTTTTTCTCTTAGTGGTGCCAGCATCAGAGGGTTACTGGGCTGCTGCCTGGAAACCTTAAGAAACTTTCTTAACCAGGGAGGAGAATCAAAAATAAGATCAATCCAAATCTGTATATAGATAATTTGGTCAGGATGAGTCGGACTGCCTCTGCGATAGCCATGTCGAAGCTACTGACAGATGGCCATTCAGCGATTCCATGAGGCCACTCCAAGGAAGCGAGCGTGCGAAGTCTCCCGGGATGAACAAGTTCTCCGTATCCCTGGGCTCTTTGCTTAAATTCCTTAAAATGATTAAGAACTAGAGTTAGAGAAGTTAAAGGCACAGATGAAGATCCTTGTCCCATGGTGACTAGT
Organism: Hydrochoerus hydrochaeris; assembly: GCA_004027455.1. Classification (NCBI taxonomy): domain Eukaryota; kingdom Metazoa; phylum Chordata; class Mammalia; order Rodentia; family Hydrochaeridae; genus Hydrochoerus; species Hydrochoerus hydrochaeris. Next base: position 72,842 of record PVLA01004649.1, on the reverse strand, counting down.
AAGAAAATGGTTGGTTAAACACACACACAATAAGGCAACACAGAAGATACAAAAACACCAACAATGCACACACACCCTCAGAAAGAGCACTCAGGCTCCTCTACCAAATGCACGCCAAAATATAAACGAACCAAGGAAAAGCATACATAAAAAAGATACTTACAGAGTACTGACCCAGTGAAATGACTTGAGAAAAGAAAAAAGGGGGGGCCCTTGGGGTTAATCCTGGAGAGCCCCCAAATGTTGTACCCCAAAAGGCTGCACCCCAAAATAAAATGAAAATTGTAAAAAGGCAAAAAGAATAAAAGGCCAAGACGTCTTGGAGGGAAAAGAAGAGAGCGCTTTATTATTTAGGCTGGTATCCAGCAACACAGCGTGAGGGTGGAATTTACACTGCTGTGCAACTGGGCTAAGTTTGGGGGGTGGTTTATAAAGAAAAAAAACCCCACAAAGATGTGGGGGGCCCACACTTGTGCATTCCTGAGGAACTGGGACATCCTGTTTTCTCCTTTTTCTAAAGGTCAAAAGGCGTGGCACACACAGAACAGAATGGCAGCGCTAAGAGTCAGATTACAACAGTTACAACCCCCCTATCTTTATCCACTCATCCTCTGATGGGCATCTGGGCTGTTTCCAAGGTATAGCTATGCAAATTGTGCTGCTATGAACATAGGTAAGCATATGCCACCGTAGTATGATGCTTATAACTCTTTTGGGAAGATATTAAGAAGGGGAATAGCTGGGTCAAATAGAATCTCTTTTTTTAGTTTCTTGAGGAATCTCCACACCAATTTCCACAGTGGTTGTGCCAGTCTACACTCCCACCAACAGTGCAGAAGTGTTCCTTTTTCCTCAGCCCCTCCAGCATTTGATTTCTTGATGATAGCTATTTTTTCTGGAGTGGGATGGAATCTCAGCATTGTTTTAATTTGCTTTTCTCATGCAAGATGACCAGTGATGTTAAACACTTTTATATATTTACTTGCCATTTGTACTTCTTCATCTTTGAATTATTTATTCATTTCAGATAACCATTTTTAGATTGTGTCTTTATATCTGGGGGAATCTCATTTTTTTGTCTTTTCTTTATTCTAAATATTAGTCATTTGTTCCAGTAATAGCTGGTAATTTTTTTCCCATTCTGTGGGTTGCCTCTTCACACTGTTGGTTTCTTTTGATGTGCAAAATATTTTTAATAAGCTAAGATAAAATTTGTTCATTCTTTGAGATATTTCCTGTATGATTGAGATTTTATTCATGAAGTCTTTGCTTGCTCATATGTCTTCAAGAGTTCCACCTATTCTATCTTCCAGCAAATATTTGTTTCAATATTTATATTTTTAATCCATTTCAATTTTAGTTTAGTGCATGGTAAAAAATATGGGTCTAGGTTCAATCTTAGGGATATGGAAAGCCATTTTTCCCATCACTTTATTAAAAAAGGTTGTCTTTCTTTTAGTGAAGGTGTTTGGTCCCTTTGTCAAAGATTAAGTTGTTTCTGCTTGGAGTTGTTTATGCATCTTCTAATCTGTTCCATTGATCTTTAGGTCTATGTTTTGACCAGTACTATGCAGTTTTTGTCATGGTAGCTTTGTAGTATAAACCAAGCCAGGCTTTGCGAAACCCCTTGCCTTGCCTTTTCTGTACAGAACTGCTTTTGATTTATTAAGTCTCTTCTAGTTCCAAATGAATTTTAGAATTGTTTCTCTCTAGTCCTGTGAGGTATGTATGCTATCAGTATTTTGATTGGGGTTGCATTAAATCTGTATAGCAGTTTTGAAAATATGACCATTTTTACTATATTGACTCTGTCTATTCAAGGAAAAGGGATATCTCTGTTTTCTGATATTAGTTTCATTTTCCTTTTCCAGAGTACTGTAGTTTTTAATCTAAAGGTATTTTACTTCCTTCATTAGATTGATTCCTAGGTTTTTTTTTTTTTTGATGCTAATATGAAAGATGTTGTTTTCCTATTTCCTCTTTCAGTGAGTTTGCTATTTGTGTACAGGGATGCTGTTGATTTTTGAGTTTTGAATTTGTATATTGCTATGCTACAGAATTTGGTTATTAAATCTAGGAGTGTCATGGTAGAGTTTTTGAGGTCTTCTATGTTGAACATTATGTCATCTGCAAGTAACAGTAACTTAATGTCTTCCTTTTCTATATTTATTCCCTTTTTTTCTTTCTCTTTTCTAATTGCTCTGGCTAATGTTTCCAGAACTACACTAAATAGAAGTGCTGATAGTAGACACTTTGTCTTGTTCCCTATTTTAGAGTGAAAGCTTTCGTTTTTTGACCCTTTCATATGACATTGGCTGTTGGTCTGTCACAGCTTTTATCAGATTGAGATAAAGACCACCTGTTCCAATTTTCTGTAAGGTTTTATGAATGGATGTTGGACTTTGTCAAACATTCTTTCTGCATCTATTGAGATGATAATGTGGGTTTTGTCCTTGTTCCTGTTAATGTGGTGTATTCCATTTATTGATTTATGTATGTTGAACCAAACTTGCACCCCTGAGATATGTCCTACTTGGTTGTGATGTATAATCTTCTTGATGATTTGTTGCATTCTGTTTGCTAGTGTTTTATTGAGAATTTTTTGCCAATGTTCATTTGGGATATTGACCTATAGTTTTCTTTTTTGGTTGGGCTTTTCTCTGGTTTTGTTATCAGGATAATACTTGCCTCCAGGAATGAGTTAGGGAGGATTGCTTCCCTTTTAATTTCATTAAAGAGTTTGAGGAGCATTGGCATTAAATCTTTTCTAAATTTCTCTTAGAATTTAGCAGTGAACCCATCAGGACCTGGGCTTTTCTTTATTGGTAAGTTTTTAATTATTTCTTCAATTTCATTGACTGATATTGGGTTATTTGAATTTTTATATCTCTTTATTCAACTTTGGAAATTCGTATGTATTTTAAAATCTGTTCATTTTTTGAGTTTTCATCTTGTTAGAGTATAGGTTCTCAAAGTATATTTTCTGGATTTCTGCAGGATCCATTGTGATTTCACCTTTTGCATGCCTAATTTCAGAGCACTTTAGAATTATAAAGCTTGTCTGTACAGATATATCTTGCATCACGTTGCATTTCAAAAAATCTTTTGCTTTCTCCAAAGCTTTTTGATGTTTACAGAGTGTTGTACAGTACACAGAACATTGTGTAGCTTTAAAGTACTTTGAAATTTACAAAGGATTTTCAAATTTACAAAGTATCTCATCAAAAATTGGCAGACTATGAAATGCTTTTTTGTTTGCAAAGAACTCGAGGTTGTCAAATTTGACCCTTTTTTCTTTTATTAATACTTGTTGGCAGTAAGCAGTGATTACATACTGGGTGGGTATATGTGCAGTTTTTTTTTTTAGTTCCCTTCTTGCCCACCCATCTCTCTCTCTCCATCTCTAAATCCCCTGTCCCCATTTTAAATCTTGGTGCTATTATTATTCTTAACTCATATTCATGATATACAATGTTTACATTCATTGGCATTATTGGGCTCCTGTACATAGTATATCTTAATTCTATTTAGCTGTTCTTTGCCTCCCCATCTCCCTTTGCCCTTGGTCTCCTGGACTCCTTTCTATTTGCAAGAGATCTATCTCCTTGTTTCCTTCTATCCTTCCTTTTTTATTCTCTACTCGGTTTGAAGTTAGAGGTGATAATAGCTTCTCAGCCTTGCTACTCCTTTGATGCTTTACTAGCTCTTGGCAGTTTTCTAATCCTGCCTGTATATCTGTGGAATGTCCTGCCATGAGCTTCACCTTAGGTAAGGCCTATGAGTATGCCAAATACACCTGCTGAAGCCTGATTAATACAATAAGCAAGGACACAGCTTCAGCAGAATAGTAAATGGGGCAACACCGAATTGAAAACCCTCTGGAAGGAAAGGCAAGTGTGGGAGAATTCCAATCTCTCTGCCTGTAGGGACTAAAACCAACACATTTGGGAGTAAACCTTTAGATTCCTTGGCAATTTGGTAAGGAGAGGTAAATACTGGAGTACTGCTGACACAGACATGTGAGGCCTCAAATGATTAGTCATAAATTAAAGATGTTGTGTTGTTATAAATTGTTTATGTCCTTTTCATATTATTGGAGCTCTGACTTCCAATATAATGGAAGCAAAAAGTGGACCTTTGTGAGGTAGTTAGGTTTAGATACAGTCCTGATGATGGAGCCTCTATGAAGGAATTATAAACAGCTAAATTATGTAGAAATATCATAAGTGGTCATGCAGCACTAGACTCTTGGAGCTATTGAGAGACAGGAGGGTAAAAACATATTACCACTGTGGGTTAAGGCATTTCCATTAAAGGCCAGGCCTCAAGATAAAGACAGAATTACCATGCCTCAAGATAAAGACAAAATTACCATGCTTACCAAAAGGATAAGCAATATACTATAATTAGTATTACTTGGTCCAATAAAGTATAGATAGATACCAGTTACCCAGGTGAGTGAACAGGACCTCATGACTCATTTCTTCCTATAAAGGTTCTTATTCTTTCCACATATGCTTGCTATCTGACCACTTTTCCCATTGGATCAATATTACCTAAGTGGCTATACTTGTCATCTTAGTGGTTGATCATTATTTTGTCCCATGTTGTATCCACCTCATGATTTTGCATGATAAAACTTCCTAGGGTGAAATGAGATCTGTAGCAACTTACTTTTGGGTCCCTTCTGTCTCTCAAGAGCTATTTTTCTCAATAAATATTTCCTACTCTTAACTTCCATTATTCCTTAGAATTCATTCTTTGATTTGGGGAACATGAACTCAGCATATTTGACATCTAGAAAGTTGGGAATTACATTTACTTCCTCTATATCATTTAGAGGACCCAGAAAGATAATCAGAAAGGGGCAAGAGCTTGATTTCATTTCACAGATTTCAGATTGTGACTCATTTAGGTAATCAGAACTTGTCATCCTTGTCAATTGCTTACATCTTGAATTTTTATGCATTATTTATGCTTTTTTTGTTACAATAATGACAAATGTGAGAACATGGAAAAGATTAGGATGCTTCTTCGATGGGACATTTTACTTTTCCAGGTAAAGTCTTATATTACTGTTTGTATATGCTGAATTTAGATGTATTAGTTGTTGAATTTATTGGTGCTTCTTGCTTGACCAGTTTGATTTATTTTGACTTTCTGGTTATTAGCTTACACAACAGTGTTAGGGAAAAGCAATATTAGAGCGTCCCCTAGTGGACATTAGTACTAACCAAAATGTGAATTTATGAAACGTTGTAGCAGAGGACTTTTTATGAAATCTTGTTTATATTTAGGAAATATACATGCCTCTTAATAAATCATAGGACTTCAGCTGCCAGATAGATGGTAATAGGTCACAACCATTTTTAAGACTTAGAGGATAGGTTGCACTGGAACGATCTGACTCAATCAGAATTTTTTCCATCAAGGAGAACACACATGAAAATGTGTCCCTGCTTAAGTGTTCTGGGCAACACTCTTCCAGGTATTGGAAACTGAACCTGACACACTTCAGAAAGAAGCAACTTCTGGGTGAGACCAGAAGGAGCTATCTTCTCAAGTACATTTAAGGGACCTAAACCCATTCAGTTAAGGGAAAATACTTAATCTCCCAGTCTCTAATTCTCTTCTCTTAGGCCTGGTTCTTATCTTTCTGGGTGTAAGGAAGAGAAATACTTTCACTAATGTGTAAATTGTGGTTGCTGTGTGATGGATACAGGTTTTAATTGGTGATTTTCACAAGTGTATTGCTAAGGAAGACTGCCTAGGTAATTAAGTAGACAGCACAAAGATTTCCCCAAACTATTATTTGCCTCTATCTCTGGAAGTGATCTCCTTTGCAGACTGGGAAGTGATGCAACCACTTCCAATTTCCACTTTGATTTTTTTTCTCTCACTATCTTTCAAAGAATTGGAAAGCAGTTGTTCCTGTCTCTTGACTGTTGTTTGTTTAATCTACTAGCAATGCTTCCTTCTTTAAATATGACTGTTACCACTATAATCAAATGTAACATGCTTTTGGAAACACATGCTGGAATTAGGAGTGTGAGTTTCTGGAGAATATAGGGACATAGGTCCCAGGTCACTAAGGGTGGCTAATCTGACCTAATTTATCTTCTGGTCATTCTCCAGATAGCAGCCACCTGCTCTGGAGCAGGTCACCAGAGGGGATGCCTTGAGGGCACATTAAAACCAAGTAGAGATTAAATGAGGCACTCATTTTTCTTCTTGTTTTTGGGAAAATGGATGTCAAACTCTCTTACTTCTTTGGAATATTAAGCAGCTCTTGAGAAGTTCCCAGTGGGGGAGGACTATGAAGAAATGAAAACAAGAGTTGCAAGGCAGAAAGCTGAGGTCAGGTGGAGCCCCGTCTCCTGGTGGGAGGGAAAGAGCTGCCCAATGACTGCAGCACATTTATTGATGTCAGGTGAAACCCTTCTGCCTAATGACTTGGTCACTTGGCTCACCTCAGGTGCCCTGTGTTCTTGGGGCTGGATCAACTTGTTCATCTGGCTAACTTTGGGCATTCTGTGTTCTTGGGGCTGGCCTTGCTCTATCCCTGCATATGTGATCAATCTTCAGCTTCAGCTGCCACCCACAATAAAGAGATAGATAACTTTTATTGTCTATGTATATGTCCTCCAAAATGGTGATAGTAGAGGGCACTGAAAAGGAATTGACAAAGTATATCAAAATAATCAACTGGTTGGCACAGCTGCAACAAACACACAAGCAAACAAACAAAAAACCAAAACAAAACTGATGAAGACCCCCCCATCTGGGAAGTGTCCCTTGCTCATACTAGACCCAAATATTCTTAGTCAAAAATCAAATGGGCTCTCGCTCATGAGTATCAGTTCCTTTCCTCAGATGATGGTAAATTATTCCTTTCTGATGCTGGTCAATAGAAAATTATTGTCTTTACATCAAACTTTTCATCTGGAGAGAGACAGTATCTACCAAATGGTCTCAAAGTTATTCATAAGGACTTTTAAAAGACAATACAACAAATAGTTAAGACATGAGCAATGCCAAAATAACAATCCTCTTAACTGGATTATCCCCCCTCCCCAGGCATACAGAAACATGGTAAGTATCCTAGAGAAGATTGGCAGCTTGATTTTACTCATATTCTTTTAAATTCAATCAGATATTCTGTACCTTTAATTGATGTATTCTGACCATACACATTCAGGATTATTATAGAAAGTCATATATTAGTGTTATGGTTTGTATCTAGATGTCTCCCCAAAGACTTATACTGTCCTAGATGGGGCTTTTACAGACATGGCTGAATCTAGAGTGTGTGATGCTGGGATTAATGGTATGTGATTATTAAATTAGTCCACTGATTGGTTGGGAACCACCTTAAACCCAGTGGCTTAGATAAAATATAAAGGAGGTAGAAGGGCTCTTGTTGCTTTTGCTGCCTTCGGCCTCCCATGAGGGATAGCCCCTCTGCCAGGTGCCATCCTGCTTTTGAGCTAGCCAGTTATAGACTGAAACTTCTATAAACTGTAAGAAAAATATACCTTTCCTCCTTTAACTTTAGGTGTCAGGTATTTGTCTCAGCAATGAGAAATGTAATCATGACAGAATTTGGTACCAGACAAGAAGGTTGTTGCTGTGAGTATACCTGATCATATGGTTCATGAACCTCTGGGAATGGCTTATGGGAAGAGTTCAGAAAGGTTCAGAGATGTTAGCTGAAGAGGAAGAACTGGAACTCATCAGGCTGTACTGCATGGGAGATTCTGTCAGAGTTTAGAAGACCATAAAGCTAGTAAAGGAGGTTTCTGGTGGGAAGAAGAATTGCATTGGTTGCTGGACCCCAGAAAATATGTGTTATGTCTTAGCAGACAGTTTGGATTTTGTTCATATCCAGAAACTTCACCTGAGACTAAGATTAAGGGTGGCAGGCTAATCTGGCAAAAGAAATTTCAAGGCAGTCTAACATTGAGGCAGCAACATTGCCAGTGTGGGAGGCTTTCAGCAAGATTTTTGTTGAGAATCAAGAACAATCAGAAAGATTCAAAACATTTTGAGTTCAGCTAGAAAGGAAACTCCAGTAAAGCTGTGGACTGAAAAGACAGAGCAGAGGAGATCTTGATTTTTGAGAAGTAACAAGAAAATAGAAAAGATAGCCCAAGGGCATCACAACAATCAGCAGAACATACTTGTCAGCCTCAAAGTTACAAAGGTGACAACTTTGATTTGAGAAGACAGCCCCAGAGCACCATGTTCCAGGATAATTGTTGCCTAGGGAAGTTGTTCCTCAGGATTTGTTTCATAGGTGCTCAACTCTTACAGCCAAGTTAGCAGTAGACCTTGGCATCATCCATGTGGTGTTGGTTTTAGGTGCATTCAGAGTTCAAGAGTTGTGGGGTCAGGAAAATTTCCATCCAGTTTTCAGAAGAAGGCCTGGGAGGCCAGACAGTATACCTCTGAGAAGGCAGTGTGTGACTCTGTGAATATGAAGCCCAAGATGCAGTGGAGACCCCAGAAATGGAATGTGGATCCACTGAGGTATGTGGATGGTCTGAGGAAAACTGCAAGGAGGGAGCAGAGCCAACCCCAGAGAGAATCCATGGGAATTACAACCACCTGAAGTTCTGTAGAGGTGGAGCTGTCCCAGCCCTTTTGGAGTTCACATCTTGCCACAGATTGCCTTGGGTACTCCACATGGAACTGCGGGACTTAATGTTTGCCCTGCTGAATTTTGAGCTAGCTTTGGTCCCATTTCTTTGTATCCCCCAATTTGTACCTTTTGAATGGTAATGCTTACCTTGTGCCATTGTATGTTGAGAGTGTTTAACATTTTCATTTGTACAGAGGCTCACAGCTAAGAGTTTGCCTTAGGTCTCAGAAAAGACTTTGGATTTGGACTTTTCAGAAATAATGGTCAGGACTTTGGCAACTCTTAGAGATAGACTAAGTGCATTTTTCATAAAGAAATGTACATGAGTCTTTGGGAGCCAGGGGCAGAATGTTATGTTTTGTGTACAGTATGTCCCCCCAAAATGTCATGTGGATTTTTTTCAGAGATGGCTGAATCTAGAGTGTATGATGCTGGGATTAAGGGTTCTTGTAGCTGTTCTCTTTCTTTTTTGGGAATATTGTTTTTCCTTTCTTTCCCTGGCTCTACTTATTTGCAGGGTTGTGGAATGGGCACTTCTACTCTGCCATCTTTAATTCAAAAATCACTATTCTCTCAAAGATTTCATCTCTAGGATTATTTAAAGTGACTCAAAACCAGACAGAAAATTGTATGCAGTAAATAAGTGCTCAATACGCCAATTTTACCCTCAGGGCAGAAAATTTAAAGGAGGCTAGGGAAAAAATAGAGAAGCCAAGAAGAGGAAGAGAATAGAAGCAAGGCTGGAGGACAAAGAAGAGATCACACAAACTTTGGGAAACTAGTACAAAAGACAGAAGGAAAAGAGAAAGAAGAATAGAACAACCAGAAGTCAGAAATACCAATCTTTGAAGGCTCAAAGGTGCAAAAGTAAAAAACTTTGCTTTGAGAGGAGAGTCTGAGAGGCTCTGCTCAAGAAGGACTGTCCAGGGAATTAGTTCCCTTGGATTCTTTTTGTAGTGCTTAGTCATCCTGGGCTCAGATGCCCATGCAGCCATGGTCCAGGGGACTTGCCTACTCATTAAACTGGTGTCAGTCCTTGATGTCATCTACAGGGTATTAGTTTTTCAGATACACATAATACAAGAGTTATGGGGTTGTGGAGAATTCTATTCAGATTTCAGTAGAAGGCCTGAAAGACCAGGCAGTGTGCCCATGAATGGACAGTGTGAGAAGTTGTGAAAATAAGCCAAAAGTGCTGTGGACACCCCAGGAAATTGTAGAAGCCATAGTGTAGAACATCTAAGGAAAGCTTCAGGCAGTAAGCAGAGCAGCCCCGAGAGAGACCAAAAAGACTACAAGCAGCAGTGCTGTAGTGTCAGCATCGTCCAAACCCCTCGGCATTCACATCTCACTGCAACTTGCCTGGGGTGCAATAAGATTTATATATTTTTCCTGCTGAGTTTTTATTTTGTTTTGGTCTGTTCATTTTAACTTACTACTCTTGCCTTTTGGTATGGAAATGTTTCTTCTGTGCCATTGTATGTTGGCAGTGTTTAACTTTCCTTTTGAAATTGCAGGGGCTAAGATTTTGCTTTGAGACGCAGAGTAGACTTTTGGGCTGCTCTGCTTTTCAACAGTGCTCGAACTATTAAACATTTAGTGACTCTTAGAAATGGACTAAATGCACTTGGTGCTAAGAGGTTTGCATGAGTCTTTTGTGGGCCAGGGACAGATTGTTATGGTTTAGGTCTGGAATGGCCCCCCAAATTCTCATGTGCTCAAAGGCAGGGCTTTTTGGGAGATGGTTAAATCATTGGGGCACTATACTCATTGATATATTCATCCACTGGTCAGTTCAGAGACTGAATATAGTGTCAGAAGGTGAGTGAGACCTGAAAGAGTTGGGATTTGACCTAGAAGGGTTTATCTCTGCCTCAGCTCTGCTGTTTGTGCTCTGCTTCCTGGCTGCCATAACATGAGTACCTTACCTTCATGGAAGTCCTTCCTATCATGCATTTCTGCATTTGAGCCTGTCCACCATAGGCTGAAATTTCTGAAACTGTGAGCCAAAATAAACCTCTCCTCTTAAGTTGTGGGTGTTGGTTGTTTTGTTTCAGTGATAAGAAAATTATTAAGATTTTTTTATACGTAATTTGTTTCTGAGAATAGATTTTTTTGGATAAATTACATATTGTCATCTTGGATATAGTTGTTCAAGTTACAAAATTAAAGGATATATAGTAGACATTCAACCAATGAGACTGAAAACAGTTCTGCTCAAAGATCCAACAAAGATTCAGCAATATGGTCATCTATTTTACACACTCAAACATATATGCAGTGATATCCCTTAGAGCACTTTCTTTTCCTCTCTTTTTTACAATAGCAATTACACATTTTGGATTTTATTACTCTTATAGTTGTTATCACTTTTTACAATAGAGCCACAATGTGATATTTATAAGTATGATTCTTATTCATTTCACTAATGAGGATAGTCTCAAGTTGTCTCCATTTAGCTATAAAAGCCTCAAGATCATCCTTTTTTATAACCAAGTAATATTCCATTGTGTAAAAATACCACATTTTTCATCCACTCTGCAGTTGATGGGCATCTTTGTTGTTTCCAAGATTTAGCTATTACAAATTATGCTGCTATGAACATGGGTGCATATATATCACTGTGATATGAACTTGTCAGTTCTTCTGGGAAAATACCCAAGAGGGGAATAGCTGGATTGAATGGAACTTCCAATCCTAGTCTTCTGAGAATTCTCCATATGGATTTCCATAATGGTTGCACCAGTCTACATTCCCACCAACAGTGGAGCAGTGTTCCTTTTTCCCCACAGCCTCACCAACATTTGTTATCAGTTAATTTCTTGATGGCAGCTATTCTTTCTGGAGTGAGGTGAAATCACAATGTTGTGTTAATTCGCGTTTCTCGAATGACCAGTGATGGTGAACATTTCTTCATGTATTATTTGCCATTTGTATATCTTTCTCTGAGAACTGTGTGTTCATCTCAGATGCCCATTTTTGGAGAGGGTCTTTGAATTTGGGGAGCTTGATGTTTTTCAGTTCTTTATATGTTCTGGATATAAGTTCTTTTTCTGAGGGGTTGCTGGCTAAAATTCTTTCCCACATGGTGGGTTTTCTTTTCACTCTGTTGGTGATTTCCTTTGATGTGCAGAAACTTTTCAATAATATGAGATCCCAGTTGTTGATTCTTTGAAGTGTTTCCCATGCAGTTTGTGTTTTGTTCATAAATTCTCTGCCTACCCCTATGTCTCCAAGACAGGAAATTATACCTACCTTGTCATCCAGTAGATTTAGTGTTTCTGTTTTAATATTTAGATTTTTGATCCATTTAGACTTTAGTTTTGTGCATGATGATATGCATGGATCTAGTTTCTGTCTTAGGCATGTGGAGAGACAATTTTTCCAACACTATTTATTAAAGAGACTATCCTTCTTCCAGTGGACATATTTAGCCCCTTTGTCAAATATCAGGTGGCTGAGTGTCTTTGTAGTTGTTCTTGCATCTTCTAATCTGTTCCATTGATCCTAAGGTCTATTTCTTGGCCAGTACCATGCTGATTTTATCACTGTGCCTTTGTAGTATAATTTCAAGCCAGGATTTGAGATGCCTCCTGCCTTGCCTTTGTTGCCCAGAAGTGCCTTTGCTATTGTAGGTTTCTTCTGTTTCCAAATGAATTTTAGGAGTGTTTTCTCTAGATCTGTGAGGTATGTCAATGGTATTTTGATTGGGATTGTGTTAAATCTGTATAACAGTTTTGGGAGTATGGCCATTTTCACAATGTTGGTTCTTCCTAGCCAAGAGCAAGGAATATCCTTCCATTCTCTAATATCTTCTTCAATCTCCTTTTTCAGTGTAGTATAACTTTCAGCATATAGGTCTTTTACAGTTTTAGTTAGGTTGATTCCTAAGTATTTCATTTTTTTAGATGTTATTGTAAAGGGTCATATTTCCATAATTTCTCTCTTGGTGAGTTTTTTGTTTGTGTACAGGAATGCTATTGATTTTTGAGCATTGATTTTGTATCCAGCTATACTGCTCAACTTGTTTATTACCTCTAGCAGTCTTTTAATGGAGTTTTTTGGGTCTTCTATATAGACTATCATGTCATCTGCAAATAGTGATAACTTAACTTCTTCCTTTCCTTTCTTTATTCCTTTTATTTCTCTCTCTTGTCTGATTGCCCTGGCTAGTGTTTCCAGAACTATACTGAAAAGGAGTGGTGATAGTGAACATCCTTGTCTTGTTCCTGATTTTAAAGTGAAAGCTTTCAGTTTTTGTCCATTTAGTGTAATATTGGCTGTTAGTTTGTCATACATGGCCTTGATAAGATTGAGGTAGACACCATGTATTCTGAGTTTCTGAAGGGTTTTTATCATGAACATGTGTTGGACTTTGTCGAAAGCTTTTTCTGCATCTATTGAGATGACCATGTGGTTTTTGTTTTTGGCTTTGTTGATGTGATGTATTACATTTATTAATTTGCATATGTTAAACTATCCTTGCATTCCTGGAATGAACCCCACTTGGTCATGATGTATAATCTTCTTGATGATTTGCTGTATTCTATTTGCCAGTATTTTATTGAGAATTTTTGCATCAATGTTCATTAGTGAGATTAGCCCATAGTTCTCCTTTTTGGTTGGATCTTTCTCTGGTTTTGGTATCAGAGTAATACTTGCCTCCAGGAATGATTTAGGGAGGATTTCTTTCTTCTCAATTTCATTGAAGAGTTTAAGGAGTACTGTCATCAAATCTTCTCTAAATTTCTTGTAGAATTCGGCTGTGAATCCATCAGGACCTGGACTTTTCTTTGTTGGTAAGTTTTTAATTACATTTTCAATTTCAATAGCTGATATTGGGTTGTTCCAAATTGCTCTATCTCCTTGATTGAGCTTTGGTAGTTCATATGTTTCTAGAAATATGTCTATTTCCTCTGTGTTTTCCACTCTATGTGAGGAGAGATTTTCAAAGTAGGTATTCATGATCTTTTGAATTTCCATGGGATCTATAGTAATTTCCCCCTTTTCAGTTATTATTGTGTGAATTTGGGTTTTTTCTTTCTTTCTCTTAATAAGGTTAGGTAGGGGTTTGTCAATTTTGTTGATTCTCTCAAAAAACCAGCTTTTTGATTAATTCTTTGTATTGTTATTTTAGTTTCAATTGCATTGATTTCTGCTCTAATGTTTACAGTTTCCTCTCTTTATGAGCTTTGGGTTTATCTTGCTCTTCTTTTTCTAGAAGCTTGAAATGGAGCATTAGGTTGTTTATTTGTCCTCATTCTGTTTTCTTAATATGACAATTTATTGCTATGTATTTTCCTCTTAAGACTGCTTTCATTGCATCCCATAGATTACAGTATGTTGTTTCTGTGTTTTCATTGAATTGTAGGTATTGCTTTATTTCTTCTTTAATTTCATCTGTGGCCCACTGGTTGTTCAAAGATTGTTATTTAATTTCCATGCATTTATGCATGTTTTGCAGTTTCTTTTGCCATTAATTTCCAATTTCAGTGCACTATGGTCAGATATTATGCATGGTATGATTTTAATACCTTTGCATTTACTTAAGAATGTTTTATGGGATAATATATGGTCTATTTTGAAGAATAGCCATGCACTGCTGAGAAGAATGTGTAATCTGATGTGGTTGGGTGGAATGCTCTGCAAACATCTACTAGGTCTAATTGCTAACAGTATAATTTAGTTCTGTTATTTCTTTGCTGACTTTTTGTCTAGTTGATCTATCTCTTTGTGACAATGGGCTGTTAAGATTCCCTGTTATAATTGTATTCTTGTGTTTGGTTTTTCATGTCCATTAGTATCTGTCTTACATAGTTAGGTGCTCCTGTATTTGGTGCATATATTTATAATTGTTAGTTCTTTCTCTTGAATTTTTCTACCCACGAGTATGTAGTGACCTTCTTTATCTCTTTTAATCATTTTAGGTTTGAAGTTCATGTTGTCTGCAATTAGAATTTTTACCCCTGATTTTTTCTGGGTTCCTGTTGCATGGAATACTGTTTTCCATCCTTTGACTTTTAATCTCTATGAGTTTCCTTTTGGGTCAGATGTGTTTCTTGTATATAGCATATTGTGAGATCATATTTCTTGATCCATTCTGTCAGTCTATTTCTTTTTATAGGTAAATTTAGGTCATTTACATTCATGGATATTACTGATATGTACTGGCTTGACTTTGCCCTGTTATGTTTCTGGTGTTTGCTTTCTGCTTTTCCCCTTATTTAATTGCTTATCCTACTTGGTGGTTTCTTTCTGTTGTTGTTTTGGGGATTGTGGTCATTTTTATCTTTGTGTAGTAAATCTTTCAGTACTTTTCTAGGGTTGGTTTGGTGGACGTGAATTTCTTCAGTTGTTATTTGTCATGGAAGTATCTTGTTTCTCCATTAAAGTTGAATGAAAGTTTTGCTGGGTACATCAGTCTGGGTTGAAGGTTGTTTTCTTTCAAGGCTTGAAATATCTCACTCCAAGCTCTTCTTGGGCTGAAAAGTCTGCTGTGATTCTAATGAGCTTTCCTTGGTAGGTGAGTTGTGTCTTTTTTCTAACAGCTTTTAGTATTCTGTTTTTATGCTGCATGTCTGAGATCTTAATTATTGTGTGTCTGGGTGTAGATTTATGTTGATTGTGACTGTTTGGCATTCTATATGCCTCACTTATCTGCATATGAGATTCTTTCCCCATGTTTGGCAAATTTTCTTCTATTACTTCTGTGAATATTTTGGCTATGTCTTTTGCGTTGACTCCTGCTTCTTATATTTTTTCTCTTGGCATCATCTTGAAGCTGTTGAATTGTCACTTCATGCTTCTTTGTTATTTTTAAAAGTTCTCTCCTTTCATGATCACTAATTGCGATCCTGTCCTCAAGGTCTGAAATCCTATCCTCAGCTTCATTTAAGCAGATTTACAAGCTTTGAATAGAATTTTTTTGTTTCTTGGATGTCTCTTTGAGTTTGTTTCATGAATTCTGTATGTTTTCTATATTGTTCACTCAAGGTTTCAATCAATTTCACATGCTGCTGTTCTTTTTTCTCAATTTCTTCTTTAGCTGTGCTCAGCAACTCCTTTACTAAGGTTGTTATTTCTGTTTTTATATGGGACAGTATTTTAATTTGATTTCCTCTATAGCCTCATGGAGTTGTTTTTTTATTTTGCTCGCTATCTTTTCAGAGACTCCTGGTGTGTACTTTTGGGGTCCTCTATTTCAATATCTCCTGCTCTTGCTTCTGGTGGACTAGATGTTTGAGACTGCCTTTTGCTTTTTCATTTAGCCATTTTCACTCTGCCTGATGTTTTCTGTGTGTAGGAGGGGGGTCACCCACACTCTTTTCAGACTCACCAAAGTCTTATAGTTAGTTGGAGGGGGCTTTACTACTGGCCCTATTTACTCACTGCATACCTCTATTTTAGGAGCATACTCACCACAGTGTCACAGTTAATCCACTGTAGTCCAAGGTTCACCGCCTGGCAGCTAAGTTCCAAGTTTTTTCTGTGTGATGGGATTCTGCCAGAGCATATGGTCAAGGCCCAAGGCTGGAATCTGCATCCCACTTGCTGCTTGGTGGTTTCTGGGCATGGCCCATTTGGGCCCCTGTCCCTGTGTGCAGCCTGGGGTGGTCTGGGATGCAGTGTGTGGTCTTACTGCCTGGGAGCAGGCTCAAAGTTCCTTTCCCTGTGCTGGGAATCCATGGGAGCATGAGGTCAGGGCCCAAAGCTGGAATCTAGGTCCCGCTGGCTGCTTGGCGGTTGCTGGGCATGACCTGGTTGGGCCCCCGTCCCTGTGTGTGGTTGGGGTGGTCTGGGACACAACGTGTGGTCTTACTGCTTGGGAGCAGGCTCAAAGTCCCCCTCCCTGTGCTGGGATTCCGTCAGAGTGTGCAGTCAGGGCCCAAAGCTGGAATGTGTGTCCTGTTTGCTTGAGAATAGATTTTAAAGAGTGAAAGCGTTGAATTAAAGAACAAGCTGTTGAATAAATAATAAGGGCACTGTTTTAATGGACTTAAATATGTATTTAACCCATATAATGTCCTTGCAAAAGAAATACTGCTATTGATATTCTCCTTTTACAGAAATTGAAACCGAGGCTCAAAAAAATTGGGTATCTCATTGATGATCACACATACCAGGAAAGTAGCACAGGAGGAACTTGAACCTAGTTTTACCTCACCCTAGAGCATCCCATAATCTTATACATACCCTCATGGAGCATGCTTTCATGTATCTCATTTTTCCCTGGACAAAATTAGAGGGTCTAGGAATGATGAAAAATGTATCAAAGCAGTGAGAACAGGAGAATAGATCCAAGAGCTTGATGTTTGATAATAAGCTCAGGGGATAAGCTGGACCTCTTATAACTCCATGGCCATGACAATTTACTCGTGAGAGCCAATTCCCAGAATATTTGATCCAAAGGTATTGAGGTTACTGAAAAATCTGAACTCCAATATTTTGTAGCTATGGACAATGGCCAGACCCTTTTTCCTGGTGCCATGGATAGCCAAGAGGTCTTTATCCTTTACCAATTTGCCACATTGCTGTTCTGGTGGTCTTTGCCTTGTGGATTTATGTGAACACAAGCAGCAAGATACTCATTTATTTCTGTGATATTCATTAAATCAGAGTTGAGCTCAAGGCTATCCTAAATAAAAACCATATTTTCACAGCTCCCCAGTAGCTAGGGGTGATTTTAAGGATGTGAGTAAATGAGATTTGAGGGAAGGTGACTCAGCTTAAGATCTAGTCTCCTTGTCCAATTTTAGAAGAAAAAGTGAGGAAAGAAAGTAATACTGAGCTGGGCTCTTGTGGGGAGGAGATTTTACAAGAAAACTAAGAAATGGGCATCTGTGTAGTTCTGAATGACCCAAAACTTGGTTCCTCACTATCAACAACCTCTTTTAAGCATGTCCTTAGGGAGCATTCTAATTTAATCTGACTAGGATTCTCATTAGAAGAGGAAATTTGGACATAAAGATGTACCAGGAATGAAGAAGCAAGCACTCCTTGCAAACCAGCACCATGCTTAGGCTGCTGGTGGTAGGGGAACAGCCAGACCCAAGCCTTTCCTCATGAGTCAGTGCCATTTGAAGACTATAGGGTGAGAGAACAAGGCCTCACCAGGAAGCAAAAGCCCTCCCTGTGAACCAGCACCATGCATGGCCACTGCTGGTGAGGGGCAGCCAGACCCCAGCTCCTTCTGGTGCACAGGCTGACAAACAAGAAGAGCCAGTCCCCATCTCCCATAAGTGACCAGCTGATCTGGAGAAACATGAGTTGTGATGATAGCTATCGAGGTGAAAAGCAATTTGATGTTTGTGGTGCTTTCACTGACTTTTCAGGTCTAGGGCCAGTGGTCTAATCATCTATTCAGAGGATGGCACAGTGTGGCATCTAAAGGGGATCTCCTTCTGAGGGTGGTAGCCATTGTTAATTCCCTATGGTCTTGTTTTGAAGTGCTGTATTATTTTCACTGTTTTTTTGGATTGGCGTTTGTTCTATTTTGTTTTATTTGATTTTGTTATATCTGATGGCAAGAGCAGCTGTTTCAAAGGTAGCAAGATATATTATGGTAGCCATTTTGGATTTACTGTTGTTTTGTTTTGAAGTCCTTTATTTCACTCATTGTTTTAGTTTTGTTGGTTCTATTCTGTTCTGTTCTATTTGATTTTCACTATGTCCGAAGGCTATCTGCAGCTATTTTGAGGACAGCAAGAGGCATTATGGTGACTATTGTTGATTTCATATTATTTTGAAGTTCTGTGTCACTTACAGTGGTTTGTTTTGATTGGCTTTATTCTGTTTTACTTTCCTTGGTTTTATCCTCTTTAAAATAAAAAAGAGATACCAGGAATGTGTACACACAATGAAAAATCATATTGAAGATTATGAAAAAACAGCCATATGCAAATTAAGGTGAAAGGCCTCAGAGGAAAAATAACTTGCTGACAGTTTGATCTTGAACTGCTCAAACACTGAGAAAATACACTTCTGTTATAACAACATAAACAGACCTAGATATAACCTTAGCACACTCATAAATTTCTCAAAGATGATGTTTTCTGGGAGCCTCAACACAGAAATTTAATTGAAAATGGGTCTTTGCAGATGTAATTAATTCAGATGAGGGCATAGTGCCACAGAAAAAGATGTGCGAAGAAGAGAATATTGTTTCAAAATAGATGCACAAAGCAAACACCATGTGATGGTGGAGACAGGGATTAGAGTGCTGTTTCTATAAACCAAGGAACCCAAAAATGGCTGGTGCCATCTGAATGTTTGGAAGAAGCAAGGACAGATCCTCCTCTAGAACCTTCACAGAGGCCATGGCTGTGCCTGACACGTTGGTCTTAAACTTCCAGTTCCCAGAGCTGTAGGACAATGAAGTTATGTTGCATCTAAGCCATATAGTTAGTGGAAATTTGCTATGGCAGCCCTATTAAAGTAATATGGAAATTTGTAGGACCGGAATTGAAATGATAGGGATTGCATTGAGTATGGAGTGGCTGGGGCTCCATGGGAAGGTCTGGACTTGAGTGTTCCTGGATATCATCAGTTAAGGCCTAGGCTGATTCATCACAGGAAACATTAACATTGTGGCTCAGTGGTAGAACACTGACCTGTATTCGTGAACCCAATGGGTGCCATCTCTAGCATGGCATTAGACAGTCCCTCTGGAATTATAAATTGTCTTATGCTTTTGTTGTTTTTTTCCTGAGTCTTAGTACCCACAACGTTGCCTTTATTACTATTTCTCCCATAGTCCTCTTTCATTTTTTTCAAGTGTAACTGTGAAATCTTATATCAATCATTCCTTTTGTCTTTATTTCATTTGTACATTTGAGTGTGGTGAATGATGGGTTGATATGAAAATAACCAAATAACAGGGACTTAAAGAAGATGATTCAGTTCTCTTACTCATTCTACACAACCAGAGGTTGTTGGTCCAAGGTTATTACACTGCTCTACAAGGGATGGCTCTTCTATCTTGTTGCTTTACTAAATGTAAAGGATGACATTATAGTGCAAAACTACTGCAGGAGCTCCAGTTATTGATTCTATATACTAGTTATTAAAAAGAAGAAAGGAAATATTAAAAAAATTGTCCAGGCATTTAGCTTGTGTTTATTAATGGAGATGTCAAGGACATATCACATGACCATTCTGCTACATCCTTTTGGTCAGAATGTAATTATATTGCCACATGTATCTGTGACTGAAGCTGAGAAGCATATGTATATATTGAATTCTCTATGACCACGTGATCAGCGACAAACTGAAGTTTTTGTTACTATGGAAGAAGAGCAGATTTTAGGAAACCATTGGTGGTCTCTATTAGAGTGTAGATATACTTATTTTTCTAGGAATAAGTTCCATGACTATTATCAAATTCTCAAATATGAGGGACAAAGACTATTCATGAGCCACTGAAACAAATGTGCAGAGACATAGAATTAAATTTATGCAGAGACACACATGTAAATGTCTCTGGAATAGGAAGTCATTATGGGCTTCATGAATATACTTGGAACTTCCTGAAATTTCATCTAAAATTGAGGGCATACATGCATTATGGAGGATGTGACGCTTTTATATCAGAGTTTTACAAGAATCCATAATCACTCAAACTACATAAGAACCATACATCTCATCACACTTCCCATTCTCTGGATGGAAAAACCAGGGATCTGAGGGAAAAATTCTTTCTCAGAGTTACTGAGTGACTCAGTGGAGCCAGAATCAAAGTCTCAGTTGAATATGCTGTCTTTTATTAAAAATATATTTATTTTAAAAATTAGTACATTTTAGTACATAACTATCACATTTATTGTGGGGATTTAGTAAATATACATAACATATCATAATTCTTTTTACATTCCTGTCACTACCATCCTTCCCTGCTCCTTCCAACTCTTGGCCTACTTCAAATTTGCAAGAGCTCTATTTCTCTTTTTATTTCAATTCTTTTTTCATTCTTCTTTCTTCCCTTCCCTTCCCCTTTATCTAGCACTGTTTTCCAAACAGATGCAACTTTCATTGTAGAGGATTTCTGCTTCCTTGGTTAGGTTAATTCCTAAGTATTTGATTTTTTTTTCACTTTTAAAAAAATTTTAAAAAGGATAAAACCAAACCAAACCAAAACATAACAAAACAGAATAAAGCAAATCATAACAGAATAATGCAAGCAATATAGGATTTCAAAACAAGACAACAGGAAATCAACAATGACTACCATAATGTCTCTCATTTTCTTCAAAATAGCTGTTCACACCTTCACAGTTAATAAAATCAAACAAAAAGGTAGAATAAGACAAATCAAAACGCAAGAATGAAAGCATTACAAGACTTCAAAACAAGATAATAGGAAATGAACAATGGCTACTATAATGTCTCTTGTTTTTTTCAAAATAGCTATCAATACTATCATATATAATAAAATCAAATAAAACAAAATGGAATAAAACCAATTAAAAACAAAAAATGAAAACATTATAGGACTTCAAAACAAAATAATTGCCTACACCATCAGACACAGTGAAACCTAACAAAACAAGACAGAATGAAACCAAACCTAAAAAATTATGAAAATGATACAAGAATTCAAAACAAGATAATTGGAAATTAACAGTGGTTACCACTTTGCATTTTTAGGCGTTTCCTCCCCTATCACTTTGATAATATATACTGTGCTTTTTGGATCCCACTTACTCCTTCAGTTTTTTTATGCTACAGAGATAGCTTGGTGTTCACCTGTATGAGTCCAAACCATTTCACCCATGAGCATGATCCCTAGTTGCATCCATTTACCTACAAGAGCCTTGAGATTATCATGCTTTATAGTTGGGTGACTTTGCACTGTATAAAAATACCATATCTTCCTTATCCATTTTGTGGTCAATGGACAAGTTACCCTTGCTTTTTTCTGGTCTCCTGCTGTGTGGTACAATTGTTTTCTATCTTTTGATTTTTACTCTCTGAATTTCTTTTTGAGTTAAATTTGTTTCTTGTATACAGTATATTGATGGATCTTGTTTCTTGATCTGCTCTCTTTGTGTTTCTTTATATTGGGGAATCAAGGCCATCTACATTAATGGTTACAATCAGCATGCACTGGTTCATCTCTGCATGCTATCCTCCTGCTGTTGGCCCTCAACTTTCCCCCTTCATTCAGTTGCCCATCCTATTTGGCAATCCTCCTCTGCTGCTGTTCCTGGAACCATGTTCATCTTTATCTCTCTCTAGAATATTCTTAAGTACTCTCTGTAGTGTTGGTTTGGTAGTTATGAATTCTTTCAGTTGTTCTTTATCACAGAAATATCTTATTTTCCCATCAATTTTGATAGATAGTTTTGTGGGGTACATCAATCTGGGTTGAAAGTTGTTTTCTTTCATGACTTGAAATACTTCACTCCAAAGACTTCTTGACTTGAGGTTTTGTGTGGAGAACTCTGCCATAAGTCTGATGGGTTTTCCTTTGTAGGTGATCTTTTTCTTTTCTTCAACAGGTTTTAATATTCTGTTCTTGAGCTAAATTTCTGGGATCTAGATTATGATGATTTATTTTGGTTATGGCTAGCTGGAGTTCTATCTGCCTCAATTATCTGTATGTCAGATTCTTTTCCCATGCTTGTGAAATTTTCTATTACTTCTGCAAATAGTCTTTTTTATGTCATTTATGTTAACTCTTTCTTTTTCATTGACACCAATTAAACTTATGCTATTTTTCTTTGTATTTCCTTACAGCTGTTCAGTTGTTATTTGCTGATCTTTTGTTGTTTTCAAGAGATCTTTCCTTGCGTGATCATTAGCTGAGATCTTTTCTTCAAAGTCTCAAAATTTGTTATCAGTTTCATTCAAGTTGTTTTAGCTTCCAATGGAATTTTTTTTAATTTTCACAGTTTAATGAAAATATATTGAGGCTTATTTTTACATGTTTTTACAGATGTGAATATATGGGTACTGATTTTATATGCCTTTACATGTTGGAACAAAAGTAGGATTTTACTGGCAAAGTTTGAACTCTTACATGAATGAGGGTTCTAAAGTCAGTAATTGAAAATAACATTTTCACAGCCATGAGTGAACACTCTGCAACAGAGAAAGAAACAGAAGGTAACTAATAAAATGCTTTAAACAGTTAAGGGATCTGCCACTTGTGGAATTCATAAGATTGAACAGTTTGGAACTGGTTATATCTCAGGTATTGATGTGTTCTGGAAGGTGCCTTCATGTTTGAAAAGAAACCACAGATGCACCTGGGACATCACATCAAGACAGGAAATCTCAGGCCTTAACCACAGGACAAATCAGTGATGATGCTGGTCCAGCTCAGGGGTAGAGCAGGGAGAGGAGGTGGAGATGCATCTGACTTCCCAGGATGAATGTGACTGTGAGGTCCATGGGCACAGCTGAGGCACAGTGACCTATGTGTGAGACTCTCGTGTCAGCCCTTCCTTTAGGAAAAAAGCATCTGGGGGAGGTGTTTGTGCCAATGCTTTTCTTCTGTTCACTATATACCTGCTTGGGATAAGACCATAACCTTAAGGTTGTTGCTAAATATAGATTATTTTTGAACACTTATGGAAAATTTCAGTACATATGACTGATAAATACAGACTTAACTGAGGCAAGAAACTGGGATAAATTAAACAATATGTGTAAAGAAAACGTATGTGAACCTGCTTAATGCATAGCAAATATTATGAAAATGAAGTATTTGACCTTGTGTATTCTCACTTAACTGATTGAAACCTGACTGAGAGTGATAGAATAAGACAGAGAGAGAGGCTATACTGCATAGTGCTGTATTTATGAATTCCTAATTTCTAAAGGCCAAAAGTAAAGCACAGGCCAAAGTCCAGCTCAATGCCTTGTCACAGGATGAAAACACTGAACCCCTGGATGCTGCCCCTCCTCCGTGAGGTCTCCATGTGCTGCTGGGGCTGAACCTGGAGAAAAGGTCTTCTGAGGAGGCCGAGGAGAAGAAAGGGTTGTGAATTCTCACACCTTAAAAATAGGAATGTGATGGATTTTATTTTCAGAAATGAAACATTTATTCCTGAATAAGACAAGTCCTTGTCATGCAGAAGAAATTAGTACATTCATTTTAGATGATGATAATTTGTCATTTAAAGGAGAGCCAATATCACAAAATGTGTGTCTTCGATGGTACAAATGATGTTTACCCATCAAGTGAAATCATATATAAGAGTGAAACAGTCATTGCATAAATGTGTACTTACACAATTAAATATAACAGAGAATGTTTACTTGTACTTCGATACTTTTTCAGTTATCTGAAACCTCTGAATTTCGTAGCCTCCTAAGTTCCATGATTTTAAAACAGAGAGGACACCCCAGAGGCCACCAGGAAACCCTCACTAGCCAGCTTGCTTTCCTGCACCTGCTTCTGGGACCCTGGCTGCTTCTCCATAGGACACAGAGCCCCCTGCTGGTTCCCATTGCCTCAGCCATAGTGCATGACTGGGCTCAAACTGCTGCCCCTCACTGTGTCTATAGAACAGTAAGTAGTACATGGCGTGTCCTGGGGTCTCTGGCTGCTCATTTTCAGATGCAGTGTGTTCTCGTCATTGTCTCTGGGGATGGTGAATCGGCTCTTCACGGAATCTGCGTAGTTTGTGCTACCACTATCAGTACTGATGTATGAGATCCACTCCAGCCCTTTCTCTGGAGCCTGGTGGACCCAGTGTATGTTATAGCTAGTGAAGGTGAGTTCCAAGGCCATGCAGGAGAGTTTCAGGGATCCTCAGGTTACACCAAGCCCTCTGTGGACTCTACCAGCTGGAGCTCAGCCTAGACATCTTTCGTAAGTGCAAACAAAAAAGCGCAACTCAGCCCGAAATCCATAGAGATCCTCTGTGCTCAGTCCTGGTCACCGAGTGGGAACAGCTGGGCTTCCAGGGTTGGGCTCCTTTGCTGAGCTGCAGGGTGAAGGCTGAGCTGTTATCCATGAGCACAGGGAGGCCCTATTTGCATTTCCTTCTACTATAGACAGTGCTGTGGTTGGACCCTCAGAGCAGGCAGTGTCCACAGCAGATGTTAGTGCACTGAATGAGTTTGGTGACAAAGACACATTCAAAAGAATATGATAGCTCATGTGACAGTGCTCTGTTGTGTTTTTAACTCTTCATCAGCTTTCACTTTTTTCCATATACACAGATGATGCTTTTTATATTCATGATGGTTGCTTTGTGAGCATGTGAAATATTGAGTGCCATGAGCAGTTGTGTTCTCCTTATAGGACCTGATGCTGTGTGAATGTCAATCCCATTGTCCAGGCCTTTGTTCTCATGATCAGTCAGCAGATTGATTCCTCATCTAGCTCCCGGACCTTCCTGTTGATGTTTGTAGACTCTTCTCCTTGTGGTGAGATTGTGTGTGATCTTGCTGTGTTCTGTTGCTTTAGGAAGAAAGGCGGCACTGAGGTCGGAGGCCGGCGAGCCCAGTGGAGAGCAGCGAGCAGAGCCGGTGGAGGAACCCCCACTGATCCATGGTCAGTGCCAGGAGTGATGCCCCCCACAGGAAGGGCACGACCAGGAGTTGGAGTCGGGCAGGAAGAGCCCAATGGAATTTTTGATTTCCTAGATGTTGTACTCTAACTCTTAGCACTGCCATTCTGTTCTGTATGCGCCACACCCTTTGACCTTTAAAAAGGAGAAAACAGGATGTCCCATTTCCTCAGGAATGCACAGGTGTGGGCCGCCCACATCTTTGCGGTTTTTTCCCTTTATAAACCACCCCCAAATCTTAGCCCAGTTGCACAGCAGTATAAATTCCACCCTCACTCTGTGTTGCTGGATACCAGCCTAAATAATAAAGTGCTCTTTTCTTTTTCCTCCAAGACGTCTTGGCCTTTTTAATTCTTTTTGCCTTTTTACAATTTTCATTTTATTTTGGGGTGCAGCCTTTTGGGGTACAACACTAGATATCTATTTGAATCCATTTCATGCATTCTATTTCTTTTCTATGTTGATAATTCATGGTTTCTATCTTCTTTCTATCATCTATTTTTTGTATCTATCTCTACAGTAGATTTGCTGAGCAATTCCTTTATAAATGTTGACATTTATTTTTTTTTTAACCTTAAAAACTATTTCTAATCTGATTTCCTCTATGGCCTCATAGATTTGTTTCTTTACTTTGGTTCATGTCATTTCAGAAATATCAGGTATATGTCTTGCATTTTCCTCTATCTCATTGTCTCCTGGACTTGTTCTGGCTGGGCTGTAGGCCTGAGGTTGCACTTTGCTTCTGCATCTTGTCACTTTTTATTTCAAATGTTTTTATTCTGTTTTCTTTGTTGATCCTTGTAGGTTTTTGTAGTAGGTATCTATATCACTAGTATTAAGTCTCTCTAGAAAAGTCTGTTCCTCAGTGCTATCTTTGGTGTGTGAGAGGTTCTGGGTTTGTGTCTGTTCCGAGATCCTGCCTTTCTAGTTAACTAAGAGTGAGGCATTGGTGTTCATTTGGTTCAGTCCCCAGCACTTTAGTGTTGGGCTCAGGTGAGGTTATTACTCCATAGCTTCCCAGCACTATTACAAAAGAGAGACAACTGATTACAACAGATATACCATCCTAGCTAAAGTAATATAATTAGTAATAACAATAGTGTCAAGCACAGGTTAGTTATTAATTTTGTATATTAAACCATAGGATCAAAATCTAAAATTATATAATAGAACCAATTGTAAATCAGGAGCTTGTATTCAGAGTGTTTCCCTTTGGTACAATGGTTTTATCCTGTGGTGGGGAGATTTAAGAAGGATAAAGTGTAAAATACAGATAATTGAAAGAAAGTCAAAGAAAGGCTGGAGGACAAATGAGGATCACACAAACTTTGGGAAACTAGAGGACAGAGCAGAAGTTAAAGAATGAGAGAGCATGCAAGGAATTATCTGAACTTGGTCTTTGGGTTTGGGGAATGGGATTAGATTTCTGTGGGTGGAATTCACAGCCACTTATAAAAGAGAAAAAAAAAGATAAAAAGAAAAAGGAAATAAGAGAAAAGAAACAAAAAACAAAACAGTAGAAAAAAGAACAGTAGAAGCCCCACCCCCTGCTTCTAGTCTATGTGTCTTTGCCCCCAGGCACAACGCTGTTTCATCTAAGTTACTACCTGTTGGCTCATACTGTTGTTGTTTCTTTGGACTTTTCACACCATTAGTCCTGCTTGTTCATCCTGTGTACCATATTTGGGCTCCTACTGTGTCACTGGTGTTCCCTCTGATATCTGTGTCTTTTGGGGAAGTTCACTTCAGTCCTGGCATCAGTGAGGAAGGAAATATATTCTGGACCTTCGGGCTTGGTTCATCTGTGTCACAGTTGTGGTGATGGCAATAGAAGGAGCCCACGCTGTTTTTTTTTTAATTTGAAGAGAATAAAACCAAACAAATAAAACAGAATAGAGTCAATCAAAACAAAACAATGAAAGCAATACAGGGTTTCAAAACAGATAATAGGAAATCATTGATGGCTACCATAATATATTTTGTTATCTTTGAAATAGCTGTCCATACCATCAAATATGATAATATCAAACAAAACAAAACAGAATAAAATTGATCTAAACAGCAATGAAAACAATATAGCGTTTCAAAACACAATAATAGATTAACACAATAGCAGATTAACAATGACCACTGCCTTCCCTTTTTAGATATTTCCTCCCCCTTCACTTTCACAATATCTACTGTGCATTTTGGATTCCACTAACTCCTCTAGTTTTTTATACTAGGGAGACAACCCAACATTCACCCATGTGAGTCTGCACCATTTCATCCATGGGCGTGATCTCAAGTTGTATCCATTTACCTATAAGAGCCTTGAGGTTATCTTTCTGTATAGCTGAATAGCTTTCCATTGTACAAAAATGTCATGCCTTTCTTATCTAAATCTGCAGTTGATGGGAAAGCTACTTCTGCTTTTTTCTGGTTCCCTGTCACATAGAGCATTGTTCTCCTTTGACTTTCAGTCTACGAATTTTCTTTTGAGTTAAATGTGTTTCTTGTATATAGCATATTGATGGATCCTGTCTCCTGATCTACTTTGCCTGTGTTTCTTTTTATTGGTGAATTGAGGTCATCTACATTAATGGTTATGACCAACAGGCACTGGCTTTTCTCTGCCATGCTATTTTCCTGCCATTG
This sequence comes from Hydrochoerus hydrochaeris, assembly GCA_004027455.1. NCBI lineage: Eukaryota > Metazoa > Chordata > Mammalia > Rodentia > Hydrochaeridae > Hydrochoerus > Hydrochoerus hydrochaeris. Next base: position 45,044 of record PVLA01004649.1, on the reverse strand, counting down.
GCTCCTTATTTTTCTCCTCCATTCAATTATCTGCCCCTGCCTGGTGGTCTCCTTCTGCCACTGTTCTTGGAACCATGGTCTTTTTTATCTCTCTCTAGAATGTCCTTCAGTAGTCTTTGTGGGGTTAGTTTGGCAGTAATGAAGTCCTTTATTTGTTCTTTGTCATGGAAGTGTCTTGTTTCTCCATTAATTCTGAAAGATAGTTTTGCAGGGTACATCAATCTGAGTTGGAAGCTGCTTTCCTTCAGGACTTGGAATACTTCACTGCAGCCTCTTCTTGACTTGATGGTTTGTGTTGAGAAGTCTGTCGTGATTCTGATAGGTTTTCCTTTATAGGTGATCTGTTTCTTTTCTTTAACAGCGTTTAATATTCTGTTCTTGTGTTGAATTTCTGGGATCTCAATTATTATATGTCTGAGTGTAGATTTACTTTGGTTATGGTTAACTGGAGTTTTTATGCCTTACTTATCTGTATATCACATTCTTTTTCCATGCTTGGGAAGTTTTCTGCTATTACTTCTGTAAATAGACTTTTAATGTCATTTATATTGACCCCTACTTTTTCAATGACACTTATTATTCTTAAGTTACTTTTCTTTGTGTTGTCTTGTAGCTGTTGAATTATTATTTCCTGGTTCTTTTTTAGATTTTTCTCTTATTTTTAAAAAAGCCTTTATTTAAAGAAGAAAAAAAGAAAAACAGAAAAAAGGGTAGAAATGATTCAGAATTTCAAAAAAAAAGTAAGAAATCACTTGTTGATAAATTACATATTGCCTCTTAGAAACAGTTGTTCAAGTTACAAAATTAAAGCATACAAAGTGGACATTCAAACAGTGAGGCTGCAAACAATTCTGTTCAACAAAAACTTAGTAATATGGTTATCAATCCTACACACATAAACACACAGGCAGTTATATCCTTTAGAGCACTTACTTTTCCTCCTTTTGCTTTTTGAGTCCATTATCTGTTAAGTTATATCATATTTCAGCTTGCTCAGTACCTTACTGATCTGTTTTGTTGTTATTTCCTTTTTAATCTCCTTATATAATTCTGTTGTGTTTTTTAGTTTCTCCTCATCCACACTCCATGGATCAGCTTTGGTGGAGTTGGGAGTTTTTGGAGGTATTTTGTTACCTTGTTTTCTCATATTCTATTGTTTTTTTGTTGTTTAGCTTTTTTTAAAGGTAGTGAAATACAATAGAACAAGACATAATACAGCCAATTGAGATAGTGCAGTGAAATTGGTACAGAAAGTCACAACAGATTACCAGGATAACAGTAATAGGTGCCATAGTATATCTTGTTGTCTTCACAATAGTTGTTCTTTCAGTCAGGTATAGCAAAGTCAAACCAAATACAGAACCTTATAGAACTTATCAAAACAGAATACTGAATAGAGCAATACAATTAATTAGACCAAAGCAAAACAGTGATAACAATATTTGCCTTCCAAGAGTTGGTAGAAGGAAATTCCCCCTATTTTCTTATATTGCATATGGTCAACCTCCCAAGAGATGCTCAGTCCTCTGGCTCCCATTTGCTAACGGGAGTGGGAAGGTGATGGGATGTTTGTAGGCTCAGGGCTGCTTACCAGTGAGGTGAGCTGGGTGCTTGGTTTCCCAGTGCCCTAAATTCCAACATGGCATAGTTCTTGGGAGACAGTGGCTGGTTCTTTCCCTGGGGTGGCTTCCGCTTGCCCAAGCCACGACTGCTTACCAGGGAGGTGAGCTGGTTGCTTGGTTTCCCAGCACCCTAAGTTCCAGCATGGTGTGGATCTCTGGAGATGCTGGCTGTTTCTACCCCTGGGTCAGCTGCTGCTTGTCTGAGCCAGGGCTGCTTCTCTTTTTTAGTTTTAAGAGCCCTTTCCTTTCATGATTTCAAGCTGCAAACCTGTCTTCAAGGTTTGAAAATCTGTCTTCAGTTTCTTTCAAGTGGTTTTGCCAACTTTCAGTGGCGTTTTTAATTTTCTGGTAATCTCTTTGAATCTGTTTCTTGTATTCTAAATCTTTTTTATATTGTTCATTTAATGTTTCCCTCATTTTACTATTTGCCTCTTTTTTATTCTATTTCTTCTTTAGAGGTATTAGCAATTCTTTTATTATATTTTTCAGTTTTTCTTTTACCTGATCTAGTATTTCTGTTCTAATTTCTTTTATAGCTTCATGAAGTTGTTTCTTTACTTCAGTTGCCATCACTTCAGAAACTTCAGGTGTGCGACTCCAGACCTCTTCTGTGTTTACTTCTCCAGGGCTTGCTCTGTGTGTTGAGGGCAAAGTCTTTTGCTTTTTTTTCTGGACATATTACCGGGTTCTTTCAGACAAGTGGGTAGTGGGATTCCAGGCACTTCCTGAGTTGGCTACAATTTCTCTGAAGCACCACCGTTTGGTTCTTCTAGCCAGTGCTGGCTATGAGTATCTGATGGTGCCTGTTGGGTGTGGTGGTGCAAGGCTGGCTGCTGCTTTTCCCAGCCTGTTCTGGCTCCCTGATGGTGGCTGAAGTGCATACTAGGGCAGGGCTGGCTGCTGCCTCCTGGACATGAGCTGGTTACCCGTGAGAAGCCTCCGCAATGGCAGCCGGAGTGCCTAGAAAACACTATTTTAAAAACACCTTTACATCAGTCTGCTGCTTAAAGCTCTGCACTGAGATATCTCTTAATCTTTAAACTTGAAATTTCTTAGAAGGCCTCTAGAAAAAAAATCACACAATTTTTATAATTAGGTTTGGCAAAGACTTGCACAAGAAAAGGCTGGGGTGTAGCTCAGAGCACTTGCCTTGTGAGGCCCTAGGTTCAAACTCCATGCCTTAATGAACGAAGTAGTGTATATGTATCTATATTTAACTATATTAACAAAATGTTATAGTTTTTCTTTTTACAAAAATACACAATGAAGAAAGGGATACTTTTGACTTATAGTGTATAGTATCTATTTAAACACTTATCTATTGCTTGTTTTGTGTGTGGCACTGGGGATTAAACCTAGGTTCTTATGCAAACCAGGCAAGTGCTTTACCGCTGAGCTACATCCCCAACCCTTTTAAAATGTTTATTTGGAGATAAGGTTCCAGAGTTGATCAAGCTGGCCTTGAACTTGTGGTCCTCCTGCTTTGCCTTTTTTTTTTTTAAAGATAGGGTCTCACTATGTAGTCCAGGTTGAGGTGGGAGACTACCTTAGTCTCCTAAGCACTGGGATTACAATCATGCATCACCACTAGTGGCTTTTTGGTCTCAATAAAAGAGAATCCTGTGAGATCAGTTATTTTGACTAATGAATAAAACCTCTTTAAGTAAAAACAATCCCAGCACTCAGGAGGCTGACAGGAGGATCACTGTGAGTTCGAGGCCAACCTGAGCTACAAAGTCAGTTCAAAAGAGCCTGAACTGCATTTTGAAACCCTATCTCAAAAAGACAAAAACAAAACAAAACTTAGTTTTTTTTCTATACAATTTTTCTTCTAATGTTTATTTCTAAGATTTTTTTTTTATCTACTTAAAAGTCGTGGAGTACGGGGCTAGGGATATATAGCTCAGTGGCACAGCACTCACCTGGCAAGCACAAGGTCAGAAGTTCAATTGCCAGATATGGGGTGGCAGGGGAGGTGGGGAGTCATGAAGTAGGTTACTCATTAAAAAGTCCCAAGGCACATTAGTTTCCCATACAGTGTCAGGCCTAGGGAGACTTCTATAGTTGTTCCCCATTCTTTTTGGGAATTTTTTTTTTTTGTATTTGAGAAAAAGATAAAAGAGAAAATAAAATATTTAACCAAAAAAGTACAAATGCAGGATTGATGGCATCTGCCCATAATCCCAGCACTTTGAGGATAGAGGTAGGAGTATTGAAACTTCACACCAGCCTAGGCAATTTAGCAACTTTGCAAGACCCTGTCTCAAACACAACACAACAAAACAAAGCAAAATGAAAAAAAATTAAAAAAAAAAGACCAAGGTAGCGCTCAGTGGAAAGGCCATGAACATCCCTAGTACTGGGAAGGAAAAAAAAAAAGACTTGCACAAAAGACTTGCTAAATCAGAAAAAGTCTGGTCTTACCTAATTTGATTCCTATGTGTAAAATATTTTATCCTATAAAACATTTTGAAATTACATGTATTATAGGATTTCCTCGAAAGTGTCAATGTTTGTTCTGTCAACAGTGTGTTTTGTCATCATGAATACTGATCACTATTCTTACCAAATAGCTCTCTTGAACTTTGCTGTATTTATCAAACTTCACAGCTGCAGCAACAATAGTATAATGAACAATAATTTCAATGATTATATGTAGTGTTCAATTATAGTCTTCCTTCACTAAGCCAATTCTAGCAGCTTATATACCAGCAGTTCTCAAATAGAAATACATATTGGGTGAATCCATGGAATTTTATAAAATGTCTAGGTCCTACTCTAGACCTGCTGAATTTCTTTACTTGCTATTTGTTGGTATAAAAATATCAGTGTATTGTATACTTTAATAATAGTTTTCTCTGGAAGAAGTATTTATCCATTTTTAACAATTCAGATATAACATTCCCTGGCTTATAAAACTAACTAGCATTTTTCTTGGTGATATTTTATTAAAAACTTGAAATATCTTTGTTATTTTTGCTTGCATGCTAAAAAACGCCACCGAGTTATCTTGCAAATTGCATTATTGTTATTATGAACCATCATCAGACTTCCTCCATTTGAAAATTATCTTTCATCATTTTCAGTGGAAATAGCCATATAGATAGGTTCTTTAAATTATAAAATGCAGCTTGAAATCTCTTCTTAAGTTCTTTTAGGAGGTGAGATGGGGTGGAGGAAAGTTTGACAATCCAAATTTGATTGGAATTCTCTAGTCTTGCTTGGAAATTCTGTCCTTCTAGCCATGACCTAGCCAAATATGCCCACTTCCAGAATCTTTTGAAATTCCCATAAAATAGATGTAAACGGGAGGGAGAAATTCTGATATAATTGAGGATTTGGGTTCTGATTCTGTGGTGAGGTGATGAGAGATCTTGAAGATTAGGTGTGGGGAGTCTATGCAACTTATAAAATTCAAAGCTCAGCTAGGCTTTGGTAGAGTCAAAGACAAGGCCGCCGAGGAAGGGCATGTATGTGAGGTTTGAATGGTGCCACAAAGTTCAAGTGTCTGTTCTTCTTGGATGGAGCTGCAGTCAGTAGAGCTCAGGCTACAGTGGAAGATATGATCCAGGTGTGACAGTGGACAACCCTTCTCTTGGGTGGGATAGTGAGGTATGGACACTGCCTTCACAGCTGTGGGAGAAATACGGGGATGTGTTTACAGTCTACATGGGTTCCCGGCCTGCTGTTGTCCTCTGTGGATGTGAGGCAATAAAGAAAGCCCTGGTGGATCAGGCTGAGGCTTTCTATGGCCAAGGGGCCATCAAGATTGCTGATCACTTCTTCTAGGGAGCAAACAAAGTAAGTGAAGTTTGGAGAAATATTAGGGGACACAAAAGGGAACACCACATGAGTCCTCCCAGTGCTGCCTCCATGCCTCACCATTTAGGCGTGACCTTTGCCAATGGAAAGCTTTGAAGAGTTTTCTAGTGATTCTGCCTGACCACAATGAAGGACTTTGGGATGCAGAAGCATATCATCCAGGAATGAATCAAAGAGGAGGTTGAGTTTTTGGCGGAAGAGCTGAGGAAATCTCAGGGTGAGCCCAGGGATCTGAGCAGAAGGTCCACAGATGGTGGTATAGAGAGGGATAGCATGACTGATAGAGACTCAGAGACAGAGAGATGAAGCAATGGGTTCAGAGAGATAGCAAAGAGGGGGTAAGAGACTTAAAAGAGGACGAATATGGTACACCCAAAGAAGATAAAGAAAGAAAAGCTGTGGATACAGACAAAGATAGTTCTAGACATAGAAAGTCCAAGGAAAGATTTAGAAAGAAAAAAGTTAAAGATTGAAATAGAGAAGACACAAGGTGTTAGAAACAGAGGGGCAAACAAAGACAGGTAGATGAAAGAAGAGCAGACCCAGTCCCAAAGGAAGGGTCAGAGGTAAGACTAAAGGACAACACAGATATACAAAGAAAGTCCAAACAAGGTAGACACCTGAAAGACAAAAGACACAGAGAGGGAGATGCACAAAAGAAAGCTCAGATTAGGCCCAGTGAAAAGTGGGCTGGCCAAGAGTCAAAGAACCAAACAAAGCTATATCAGTAAGATTATAGTGTCAAGACAGACAAGGCAGAGATCTTCCTGGCCTCTACTTTTCATTTCCAGGGTCCTACCTGGGTCCAACTGTCTTCTTTAATCAATCACGGCCAACACCATCTGCTCCATTGTTTTTGATAAGTGCTTTAATCACCAGGATCCCAAATTCTGAAGTGTGGTATATTTTCTGGATGAAAACTTACACATCTTCAGCTCTTTCTACACTCAGGTGGGGTAAAAAGTTCTGCAGTGGTCTAGCAGTCTGGGTAGGTGTATCTTGAAGGGAATAAGGTGTGTACAAAAGGGATCAGGTGTTTCCTATCTTGAGCAAAAAGACATCTCATAGTCAGATCTCTGGAGGGAAGGAATCTATCTCTCCCCGTGTATCACAGTTCCCACAAGGCTACTATTAGCATCTACCAAGACTTTGTAAAGGGATTTATAAAATGGTTCCCCTCACTGAAGGGAAAATGCTGTTCAAGTTATTTTACCATTGCACAACCTGAGAAAGTCCGTCCTGTGGAGCTTTCCAAGTCCTAATGAGAGGTGCACACACACTCACGCCTTTTTCTTTCTCTCTGGTGTTGTCTGTGCTTCCCCCTAGATGTTTCATCTCCTCTCAGGAATCCTCAAGCACTTTCTTGGTTCTCATACTCCTAGGTACAGTAACATTCAAAAACTGAACAATTTTATCACTGAAAGCGTCTAGAAGCACCAGGAAATACTGAACCCCAGTATACCGCGGGAATTCATTGATTTCTTCCTGCTCTGCATGGACCAGGTAAGGGCTGAACTGCAATGCAGTGGGTAGAAAAGGGAGATGGACATGGTACTGATGCTAACCTCATATGTTTGGGTACAGATGTGTGTGTTTTTTAAGTATTAGATACTTCCTTACTAGGAGATCCACTTGTCCAACAATGCCCCCAATCGTGACTATTGCTTTTAAAGCTGCACCAGGAATGTCTCCAAAGAGATTACTATATAATTACTATCTGACTCTGAAACCATGCTCCCGCCTTGTGTCTCTCAGTCTGATTGGTCAGAAGCCCATGTATGTTCTTATTGGTCCCAGCCCATGTGTTTTTTTTGGATTGGGAAATAATATCCAGTTGTTAAATATCTTTATTATTATTTCTAAACAGATAACAGCTATAAGGGCTAATTAGGAATGCAAAACACAGGAGGCCAGATAAAATAATGACAAAAATTAATCATTAATTGTTTGTTTACTTCCATTTATAATTGTCTTGTCATTGCTGAGACAAAATATCCAATGCCCAAAACTAAACCTTGCAGTTGGTAGCGGTTTTAGTTCATATTCAGCTGGCTCCAAGGAAGAGTGGCAAACGTCAGAGTACAATAGTCCATGGAGGCAGAAAACAGCAAAAGCAACAAGAGCAAACGGGAGAGCACAGACTCTTTCCATCCCTTGTATTATATATAGGCCACAAATCTTGTGGCGGGCATAGCAATCACACCTAAAATCCTAGCATTGGACCATGAATCAATCACAAATTCTAGAAATATGCCCCATTGCACTATGAGGCTTTGGGGGAGCAACCAGACACAAACCATAATAATAACAACAATTAAACAACCTGAGGTAAACTGGATGTAGTGAGGCATACCTGTGATCCAACACTTGTCAGGCTTAAGGAGGCAGATCACCAAGAGCTTCAGGGCATACAAGATGGTGGTACAGAGAAGGAGAGTATGAGTGATAGTGGCTCAGAGACAGAGATGTGCAGCAATGCTTTCAAGGAGAGAGAAAAAAGGAAGTAAAAGACTGAAAAAGAATAGGAATAAGATGCCTGTTCAAAGGTGTAAAACAGTTAGGTGATGAATGAAAACAGTGAACAGTCTTGATAAATCAGGAAAAATAAGAAACACATCACTCAGGTAATTACAATTTATAATAAAACTAGCCACTGAAAACACTGTTTAAAACTGGCCAGGCACTTTAAAATTGACATCATGTTTTCATTCAAAAGTGCATTGGAACATGTTTTGCAACTTGCAAAACACTTATACAAATAATATTTTATCACAAAGCATTTCCTGTTGCAAAGTATTTTGCACTCTGCCAAGGTACACAGTTCTTGACAGAATACTTTGGGATTGACAGTTTGACAATTTGGAGTAAACTGTTGATTTATAACACATTTAAAAACACCGTGATTGATTTTTATGCTGATGGTCTACATATCAGACATGGAAAAACTGTTGTCTAATCAATATCCCTTATTTTACAGTTAGAGTTAGTGAATTTAAGAAACATAGAAGGCAAGTAATTTGTGTAAAATAACACAGCAAGGCAGTGAGAGAAAAAATATGACATCAGTTCCAGCCACAACTCATTCTCAGTAAAAAAAAGGTGGGATGGAAAGGTGAGGGACTTAGTGTGGGATAATTTCCACCTGCCTTTTTCATTCAGGTGAACTTCTCTCATAATTAGAATGGAAACATCAGACAAGGCTTCTCCAGAAATAAGACATTGTCTTTCCTTTGGAGTGTTTCATTGAGAAGGAGCCAACACCTCAGTTTTCAAGATTCTCCCCTGAGCCTTCAGGTCACTCTTAGCAGTCTTTGTTGAGCCCATCGTCCTGAGTGCTTACTTAAGTATTTCCTCCCATGCCCTGTCCTTCTCAGAATATGTCCTTCTTATTAGAAAACTATGAAAAAATCCTAGCCTTGAGCAGCAGTCAACCAAAGGGTCTTAGGCCAGGCATGCTGGTGCAAACTTGTAATCACAGCACTCAGGAGGCTGGGGCAGGAGGATCACAAAGTTAAAGGTCAGTCTGTTCTACATGGTGAAACCTTGTCTGAAAAAAATAAATTATAGAAAACATAAGGAAGGAGTAGGTTATGCTGCAGTAACTCCAAAATGTTAAAAGTTTATAATAAGAAATGTGTACTTCTCTCTTATACTACATGTCTGTTGTGGGTCAGGTGCGAGTATGTTCAGTGATGCCACCAGGGACCCTAAGCTGATGGGGACTCCATCTCCACACTAGTTTACAGTCCTGTAACAGTGAAAGAGAATGCCCGACATTCAGTGCTGTCTCTTGAAGCTCCCGCCAAGATGTGATATGTGTTACTTCCACTCATGGAACTTTGTCCAAAATACATGGTATGAATTTGCCTCATTTCAAAAGGAGGGGGGAAGCACAGTCCTATTCCTGTTCTAGAAGGAGGGCCCAAGGCATCTGGTGACTAGTATTGTGACTATTCTTGTTTGTTATTTTAAAAAATTTTAAATTAAATTTTCATTAGTACTTGTTTACAATACATAATGATTACATTCATTATGGGAACTTGGTACAGGTGTATAGCACATCTCAATTCTTTTCCTCTCTTCATCTCCACATCCCTTTTAAATTTTTTACCCTCATCAGATTCATTTATTTATTTATTTTCTAGGTCCTTATCAAGTTAATTATCATAAACATAGGTTAACAGTCAGACTAACAGGCCAAAAACACAAAATATAAAACATAATTATTCAAAATCAATATACACCTTTAGATGCATTGTTCATGCTGAACTACAACATCTTCTGTCTTATATTCCCTCTATTATCTATATTTTATTTTGTACTTTATTTATATATTGTGTTTGTCATGTAAAATGAACCATGAATATTCAACTTGTGTGTCTGATTTACTTAATATTATAGTCTAAAGCTGCACCCATTTTCCTACAAAAGATTCAAATAGATACAAATAGCATTTTTATTTTATCTGTTTATCTGTTGACAAATATATAAGCTGCTTTCAAGATTTAGCTATTATGAATTGTGCTACTATAAACATGGGTATGAATGTATCAGAATAAAATGATGTGCTTAACTCTTGTGGAAGATTCCCACAAGGGAATAGCGGGATCGAATGGAATTTCCATTTTTAGTTTCTTCAGGAATCATCAGATGGATTTCCATAGAGATTTCCATAGTGATTACAGTTTGTACTCCCACCAACAATGAAGAAGTTTCTCTTTCTCTACATCCTTTCCAGAATTTGTTATTGTTTGATTCCTTTTTGTCTTACCTCTTTTACTTCATGACCTACCCAGACACACACAGGAATATGCTGTTCTAATGTGCTAGATATTTCTTAATCCAACATAACTGATATATCAGGATTATTAGTCAGATATATTATTATCATCATTTACAGGAGAGAAAAACTGGGCTTCCGAGAGAGAAATTCATTTCCCAACAGTTAAATAGCAAGAACTGTAGCTGGAAGTGAAATCTAAGTTTCTCTGGTGGGAAAGTTTATTTATTTATTTTTACAGTGTTAGAGAATTGTGAAAAAAAGTCAACACTGATTATACAAACAAAGATACGTTTTATTTTGGAATGATGTTAAGTGAGTTTATTGAAAAATGGGCTTAGCTTCACTTTAAAACATCCCTTAATCAATTTTTTCCTAGTCATGTTTTGGATAATTTTTCTTAGGAAAAGGGGAGAGAGCAAAAGCCCCATTTACTAATGCTTTTCACTGTCCAATAGGCGAATATATTATGTTGAACTACTGAGAGTAGGCATTGGGGAAATAGAATCTTAATTATAAAGCTATTTACTTGGCAGTATATTTTATCAAAAATCACAAAAGTGTGAATTTGAAGTGGGTGCATTTTGTTATATGTAAATTACAACTGAAAAAGTTGATTAACAATGGTAACACAAAAGTTTTAAGAAAAAAGTGAGAAAGGGAGGAAAAGGGGGATGGGAAGAGATTGGTCAGTGACAATCTCTGCGTGACAGTTAGATAGAAGAAATAAATTCTTGTGTTCTATAGCATAGTAGGGTGACTATAGTTAATAATAATGCATTGTGTATTTCCAAAGAGGTAGGAGACAGGATCTTGAATGTAAGAAACAATGAAAGTTTAAGGTAATGGGTATGTTAATTACTCTGATTTGATCATAACCTAATGTATGATTAGAACATCACATTGTACCATATAAGTAAGTATAATTATTATGCATCAACCAATAACATACAATAAAATATAAAAAACCAAGTTGCATTGCTGTCATCACCAGAGTACAGATGAGGAAAAGCTCAAAGAGAAATGGTAACTTTCTTCTTATCTTTGTGTGTGTTAGTCTCTAAAGCCCCAGAGTGCTCCCCACATGCCATCACCCAGGACATGAATACTACACCTAGAGTCCCAGCTCAGCCTTCTCTCTATCATCTTCACCTACAAGAAGGTGAAGCCATGTAGGGGTGTCCTAGCCTGTGCAAAACTCCTCCTGATATCAACAAGCACCTCAAGAACTTCTCCCATTCTCCCTTTTACCACCTTCTGACATCAACACCAAGTATAGGTCTCCAGTTTTGGAAATGAACTCTCAGGAGTGTGCTGGTAAAGGTTAAAGAGTTGGTTGTTGTGAAAAAAAGAAGCAATTTTTAGAGTTTGCTGTTTTTTCTGGTGTAAATGCAATCACAATGGTCAATTTCTAACAAACAGCCAATATGCTGTCGTTAAAATGGTGTTGCAAGGCCAGGGATATAGCTCAGCAGCATAGCCCTTGTCTGGCAAATGTGAGGTCCTGAGTTCGATTCCTGGTATCAAAAAAAAAACAAAACCACGGAGTTGCAAGGAGATGTGCTGCTCTACATTATCACACAGTATTTCTATCATACAGACACAAATAGACAAGGGCACAGATAATGGTAAGACAATTGGGAAGTGAGAAGCTTTGATTATTTATCTTCTTTCATAAACACAATAGACACAATGTATTCTACCTAAAGTTTATATAATTTAATGAGTGCGAGTGGCTAACCTAATTTCTGAACATGTGATAATCAGCTCTTCTACCAGTCCTATGACACTACCATCCCTCATCTAGAAATTCTACATCAAACTCTGCTGATGTTCTTGCCCAGTGAAGAAAGGAATTTCTGGAAGGCCACATCTAGGGATAGAACACAGTACATGCACACCAGATCTGCCTTCAAGTTGTTAGAGGTATCCTTGACAGAGTTTAGTAAATTAGTAATTTGACCACTTCTCCCGCACCAAATTTCTCCCATAGCCCACAATTCAGCAACCAGTGGACCTCCAGGCCTTTATTGTACTCCAGTCAGTGACTGTCTGTTGCTAAATGTTTTTGCTTACAATCACTGGTAATATTCAAATCTATACATGCATCTTTTTCCCAAAGAATCTTGCAACACAGTGCTTCACAACTGATAATCCGTACAGTAAGCCTCCAGTTTATAAATGAGTTCCATCCTGGGAGAATGTTTGTAAGTAGGATTCATTCATATGTTTGACAAAGTGAGTCTTATTCACCTTTGACACAGATATACATTGTAAAGCATAAAATCTCCCCACAAAAATACGGTAGTCTCCAACGGTACTATACAATTATGCACTATTGCACTGTACAGTGAGCACACAACATCAAAACTGTGACAGTGTCTGCAGGCATGCAAGCCTCTTTCATGACTTGTTCACATCTAGGAATGTTTGTAATGTGAAGTTGTTGGTATCTGTGAAAGTTTGCAACTTTGTAAGTTGGGGTCTTACTCTACTAAGTTCTGGGATGGGTTCAAATTATGCATGTCATGCTTTTTGAGAAATGCTGAACTAAAACTTTAAGATGGCTTCAGGTTCTGATACATTATAATGCTGTCTTTAAAATTTCTGATTTTTGAATTGTGCTTTGTCTCTGTGTGTTTTTACAATTGTAAGCTTGAGTTTGAGAGTGAAAGGAAATACACAAAAGAAATTGGAGTAGGGATAAGAATGAAAACAGGGAGTAGAGAAGATTATGGGATTAAATTGCATCAACACACAGAAACTGTGGGAAATAGCAAATCATCATTTCCATCTTAAACCACTAAGTTTTGGGCAGCTTATTATGTACTCTTGGAAACCAATGCATAGGTACTTTCTGGTTATGTTTCAAGATTATCAAGAGATATTAAGCTTCCATCTTAAATTAATTAAAATTTCAAAAATTAGTTTAAATTTTTAAAAAGAAGAGTCAACTTAAAGAAACATTGAATAAATATATGTGTGGTACTCTGACAATGGCAAAAAGTAGGCAAATGTCTGGTTTAATGATTTTAAAGCATTCATTATCTATAAAAGCCTAGGATCCTCAATCAATCTGTCTATCATCAATCTATCTATCTAATCTATCATCTATTATATATCTATCAATATATCATCTGTCAATCTATCCTCTATCTACCTATCTATTCATCATCTTTATCTATAATCTATCAATCATCTAATCTTTATAAAATTTCCTAGGTATAAGTTAACTACTGTAACAAATAATCAAAGTAACATTTTAATGGGGCAGAAGTGAGATGGAAATTTACTTTTCACTTAATGACTCTATGTAAGTAATTGAAGGCTGACTAGGTATTTCAATGATATAAAAGTCCCAAACTCCTTTCATAGTTTTTCTTATTCTTAGGGCATTGTCTCTGTTGTCTCCAACCAGCAGGGAATTGGAAATGTCTTGGAAGAAATCTGAGCCTTTTCCTTTAGAAGCATAATGTGGACTTTTGCATATACCACTTCTTCTTTTACATCATTGGTCAGAACTTGGGCACATGGCTCCATTGAGCTATGAGCCAACCTAGAAGCAGTCTTTATTCTGGACAGCTACACATCTGCATAGAACTCTATTATTATGTAAGAGGGGAAAAGTAGGTAACGAGGGACGTCCAGGTATCTTTGCAATATAACCTTTTATGAAATAAAGTCTTATGTGGATTAAGATATACCAGTAACAAGCCATAAGTGCTATCCTTCCAAGCTCTCAAAACATCTGAATGTGTTTTTTCCTGGTGGACAATATGTTCCCCAATTGTGTACACCTGTTCAGAGAATCTCATAGAATTCTTAAGTGCCTACAGCAGTCCCAGGTTATAAGAACCCTTGTTTTAAGGTGAATTATTTCTGACTACATAACATACTTCATAAGATGACTGGTTGAATTAGAAAATATCAGTTTATCAAGCACACAGATCAGAGTCTGGCACAAAGAGTATACTTAACAAATAAGGACTTTCCCGGCAGTATCACAGCATTTGTTAGTCTCAGAAAGAGGAATATGCAAGTAGGCATAAAATGCCAGGTTTCATTTCATACACACTTTGTGGAGACCAAATTTCTATTTCACTTAACTGTAGATTTGCCTCTGTCTTGCATCAGTATTTCTAAGGTTTAAATCTGTTTGTATTTTTTCCATCTGTGCTGGGTTTTTAATGAGAGAGAAAGAGAGAGAGAGAGAGAGAGTCCTCTATTTCTCTTTCAGCTATGTCACATCCTCAGTCTGAATCCTCCTCCTTATTCTCCTCCTCCACCTCCACTGCCTCCTCCTCCTTATTCATCTTTATCTTTTTCTTTTGTCTTTTTGATACAGGGTGTCTCACTATGCAATTCAGGCTGGCCTCTAACTCATAGTGATCATCCTGCTCAGCCTCCCGGGTGCTGGGATTATAGGCGTGCACCACTATGCCCAGCCTGAATCTTCACTTTACTGTAACTATTCCTCACCCACCCTCTCTGTCTCAGTCTGTTTCCTTTTCTCTTTCTCTTCCCTCTCTCTCTCCCTCTCTCTGTTGCTAGGTCTATTTTTAGCTAAATGTGGTTTTGTTTCTCTGTCTGTCTTTTCCCTTTGTTTCTCTCAGTCTTGCTTTCTATCTCTGTCACAGGTATGACCTACTTCATGCTTTCTCTGTTTCTCTAGTTTTGGTTCTCTGAAAACATTACTCCTTTTTAGTTTGGTTCCAATTTTTATTTCAAGTGTTTCCGCTCCTGACTTCTCATCTTAGAGATGAGATGGTAAAAGGAGATATGTTAAGGTTACTTTATCTCTTGCTTCTGGTCTGAATAGGAAGACCACACACACACACACACACACACACTGCACCCATAGGATGGATTAGCGCGTGCGTGCATATGTGTGTGTGTGGTCAGCATGAAGCAGGGAGGATAAGAATAAGAGGGACAGGCAAAAGCAGAGGGTGAAAAAAGGTAGCCTACTGCTGAATCTCTACTCTATGAAAGACAGTCAGACAGCTAATGTAAAGCCCAGAAGGTGGAGCATGAGCAAATGAGTCTCTCCAGAATTTCCACCACTCTTCCTGGGCACAGGACACCTCAGCGCCACTGGCCAAACTCAATTATCAAAACCTGAGGATAACATAAGGAGTTCAATTTTCAAGTCTGAGAATGTGGGAAGAATATTTGCTTTGGTTTATTAATATGCATATGTAAGATGTAATATACAGGATTTAGTATCAGAAAAGTAAAGGATTTGAAGTTATGAGGTTTAAAAAGTATCAAAAATCATTTACTTAGATTATTAAGGAGAACACTCCCTAGCAATGTCTTTAGAAGTGATGATTTCCTCTAGAGATGGAGGCTCAATGGTGGTCTTTGCATGTTGGACATTGTTATGGATTAAGAACTGATGGTCAATTTAACCCCAGCTGGATTATATCAGCAGGGTGCTGAGCATAGATGTTCCACCTGAGGAAAGTTGTCAGCATAAATGGAGACATGGAGAAGGAGAAGCTATTCACGTTAGTTGCATTAAGGTATTGAGGTGTTGAGGTATTGTGGGGTCTTATACAAGTTGCTGTTTGAGCCGTTGGTTCTCCTGGGGGAGCTTCGGTCTTCACACTGAGCATTGCTTCCTGACTCTGGAGAGGAAGACATGTGCAGTTTGGTCTCCAGGATGAACTCATCATGCTGGCTTCCTGACATGTACTCGACTCTGCTTAGCATCAGAGGAGCTTGGGGCCTCTGAGTTGCTGAGAATGGCTGTGGTGCTTTTCAGGACACTCCTGGTGTTTGTTATGAGTGTGGCTTCTCAGCTCCAGTGTAGAACCCTCAACCTATCAGCACAGCTCCCTCACCCCGCTGACATAGACTTTCTGGCCCCACTGCTGACCTTTGGGCCTTCCCAGCACGGATCCATAAAAGAGACTGGCGTGAGTCCTTGTGGGCTCTAGACCTCCAGTTGGACTTGTGGGAGGCATTGTCGTGAGCACTGGGTCTTCATTTGGACTCATGTGGGACATTGCTGTGGGATTCAGGCCATTGGCTAAATATTCTATGTCTTTAGTGATGTGGATAGATTTCTTGCATTTTCTTGTGTTAACTCTAGGTGGCCATCACAAAAATAATATTATGAACACCATGTCCTTATTCTTATTGTTCTCTGCACAGCCCTGACTACCACAGACATCAAAAACACAAACACATACCCACATATGTACAAGTATGCAAGCTAAGTTTTGACAAACCAACACAAGTAATAGTTGACTATTGTTTAATATTATCCTGAATAGAATACAAATTGTTGCACAAACCATTTCAATTTACTATTTCTCTTGCTATTCTAAAATTTCATCTTTATTAAAGAACTAAGTAGGCACATCTCTAACTAGAGGATCAGCCACAGAGTCATCTCTGTAGTTGATCAAGACTTTCTGAAACAGCATGATTACTCTACTTGAAAGATGGGAAAATAGAGGTCTATAGATTAGATGTAGAAAAATGGAGTTGAAATTTGAACCTAGATTATTTGAATCCTGAATTCAATAACCAAACAAGATATTCAGCTGCCTCCCACACCTCACAAAAAAAAAAAATGTAGAACTAAGGGTTAAACTGAGGACGAACTAGGAAATTCGAAATCTCAAGAGAGAGGAATGGCCTGTGTAGAGTTTCCCTAGTAAATTCAATACTCACCTGGAGATTATAGGTTACATAACCACCACCAGATAAAGCATTCTGTTTCTTAATGGCATCAACACTTGGAAAACCAGATTCTTTGTGGGTTCACATTTCTATGTCAGCTGGTCTTCCAGAACTATTTAGGTGTGATCTAGAGCCCAGGACCCAGTTCCTTGACTTGGAACCATGGAGCTGGGAGGAGTCTTCACCATCTTTTTGGCACTCTGCTTGTCTTGCCTGACCATCCTCATTGCCTGGAAAAGAACCAAAAAAGGCGGAAAGCTGCCCCCAGGCCCCATTCCTATCCCTTTCCTTGGGAACCTGCTGCAAGTCCGCATTCATGGAACTTTTCAGTCTTTAATGAAGGTGAGTCTGTCTACCTCTTCTCTTAGGGATGTAAGTCACTAATCCGATAGCCAGAGGTGTTGTAACTTCAAAAACACAGATTTATGTAAACAGTTTGTAATCTTAGAATTTCAAAACTCCAGTTCTTAAAATCTTGGAAACACAAACTCTTAGAGCTTGGAATAAAACAGTCACAATCCCAGGACTTTGGACTCATATCTTTAACCACAAGGACTTGTACATGGATTGTCTTAGAATTTTGAGACACTATATTGTGGAATCTTCAGATCCTAGAAATTTGGCAGTTTTGAGAGAGTAGTGTGGGTCTTGGATTTCATCTAATTCAGAACCATCATTTTATAGCTGAAGAAACTAAAACTTGCAGATGATTCTTGTTCAGGATCACAGAAATTAAGATTTTCATGTCTTTCCCCTCATAGTCCTTCCAAGTAGAGAATTTACCTTTATATGTTCTCCCCACATTTATACACCTGAAATCTCCATATTCTCATGTCCTTGACTGATTTCTACACCATGTTCCAATGCTTCCCCTCCTCTGGTGTTTTTCTTCACTCCCAGCTCCACAAGAAATATGGTTCAGTGTTCACTGTATACATGGGTCCCCGGCCAGTAGTTGTTTTATGTGGATTTGAGGCAATGAAGGAGGCATTGGTAGACCAAGGAGATGATTTCAGTGGACGTGGAGAAATAGCTTCAATAGAACGAAACTTCCAAGGTTATGGTAAGTAAGGATGACAACAAAAACAGAAATGATTAGAAATGATTAAAGTTCTTTACCAAGCCACATTTTTAGTAATTTCTAAATATGTCTTACTGTATGATGACTCTTTGTGTACGTATATTGATATATAAGCATGAGCTTCTGTGAACACATATTTGCATGTCTAGAAAATCCAAGTGGTATACAGAAAACAGAGTTACTATCCCTACCCCAGGGACCTTTATATGGCATTCTACCCATACCTCCACCCCCTTTCATGCATTCATGGAGATATTCATCTATCTCTCTGTCCTATAAGAAACTCTCCTCAATCTACCCTGGTCATTCTTAGCCTGATTTTGCTGCTTCAATCTGGATAGCTTTTGTGGATCCTGCAGGGAGAGAGTCTTATTGTCCTCATTTAGGACAGTCAAGAGGTGCTTTCTTTAAAGAATTTTCATAGTCCATCTTTGCATGGCACAGACTTGAGCACAGCAAGGGGAGGGCAGGCAGGAGCCTGACACTGAAATCCTGGCAGGTGTAGCTATGGCCAATGGAGAGCGATGGAAGATTCTTCGACGCTTTTCCTTGACTATTCTTCGGGACTTCGGGATGGGAAAGCGGAGCGTTGAGGAACGTATCCAGGAGGAGGCCGGCTTCCTACTGGAGGAACTTCGCAAGACCAAGGGTATGGAGGCCTCATGAGGGAGGCAGAATAGGTAGTTGGGTGGTTATAGAGAGCTAAGCTTTGAGATGATATGCCTGCGTGGAAGAAAGCTGTGAAAAAGAAAGGCTGAAAAATGGTAAGGATTCAGAGATTTCCAGCAAGCTTCCATGCTGCAAAATAAACATGGAAGGTGTTTTTTGTTTGTTTGTTTGCTTGTTTGTTTTTAAACCAGGAATCAAACTCAGGACCTTCCACTTGCCAGGTAGGGGCTTGTGCCACTGAACTTAGCCCCAATCCTTGGAAGAATCTTTAATCCTTTTGTTTACACTTGATTAGAAACTCTCATCAGTGGAGTCTGTCAGCTCATGAAATTTCATGTGAATTTTGATGGTGTGTGTCTGAATCTTCTTCTGGAGACAGGATCAAATTTCATTGGGTTTATGCATTTTTTTATTGTGCTATATAAAATAACAAAATATACCATCTTCATGATTTTTCTCTTTTCTTTCTCTTCTCTCTCTCTCTCTCTTCCTTCCTTCCTTCCTTCCTTCCTTCCTTCCTTCCTTCCTGGAATCAAACTCGGGACCTTGTGCTTGCCAGGCAGGCACTTGTGCCACTGAGCTATATCCACATCCTTTTTTCACCATTAAAAAAAAACATTTTGATAGTGTTAAGTATATTTACCTTATTGTGGAACAACTCTTTAAAAGTTCTTCATCTTGCAACTCTGAAATTCTTTCCTCATTTTTATTATATTTTTAAAGGAGACCAGTTTACACTCAAAATAAGGTCTGGAACTATGGAATTTAGAGAGAAAAGACACAGGGTCTGGGAAATACAATAACGAATAGCAAAAATATAGAAATAGAGATACATTTATTTAAATTAGAGGTCCCTCTTCTGGACTTTATGGATGGTTTACAAGGCCTATATAAAGGCTCTAAATGGCTATATATGCCCAGAGTTACTTATAAAATTATATACTTGTGAATATGTGCATTTTCCTGGAGAAATAGTTCCTAAATCCACTTACCTGACAGCATCCCATTTGACAGATGGTACAGCTGAGGGCTAGGGAAGGATTTTCTCAATAGCCTAAATGGAATTATTGGTAGATCTAGGCAGAATCTAGGTATCTTTCTTCTTCTTCTCCTTTTAAAATTGTGTTTCTTACTATCATATTTTCTTCAAAATCTGTGACTCTGCCACAAACACAGCCAAGTAACAATAACAAAAATAATGATTTAGGTCCACCAATATTTCTTGAGTGTTTATTATATGACTGGCACTGTGTTAAGAATTTACATGGATAATTATATTGAGTTTTCATAAACAATTAAGTGGGGCTTTTAAAAACTATTTTGCAGATTGGGAAATCTTAATTTAAACACAAAAATGAAATAACTTGCATCTGTTATTACACAGCAGATCTAGGAGCCAAATTCACTACTGAGGGGTTCCACACTATGTATTTCTAACTTTGGTCCTCAGTTTAGACTATTTCCATCATACAGGTGCCCCACTTGATCTTACCTTCATCCTAAGCCGCACTGTCTCCAACGTCATCAGTTCTATTGTCTTCGGAAACCGATTCGACTATGAAGACAAACAGTTCCAGCATCTGCTGTGGATAATCAACCAGACTTTCACTGAGATGAGCAAGCCCTGGGCACAGGTGACCCCTGGTGTCTTCTCTACCCACATTTCAGTGTCCATTAACTAAGTATTTCCCTATGGCCCCCTTAATCCTCTCCCCACAACTCTGAGAGGTAATTATCAATGTGCCAAAAACTTCAAGAGGCAAAGATCTATATTAAGTTCTCAGAACCAGCACTGGAGTTGAAGCCAGGTCTCTGATTCCAAATATCTCATTTGGTTCCTGGGGTTAGTCACTGATAAATTTCCTGTGCCTGTTTCCTACAGGTATATGACATGTACTCAGGAATCATGCAGTATTTCCCAGGAAGACACAATTATTTGTACAACTTGATAGAGGACTTAAAGGACTTTGTTGCACATAGGATCAAGATCAATGAAGCATCTTTTGATCCTCAAAACCCTCGGGACTTCATTGACTATTTCCTTATCAAAATGCACCAGGTACCTAATCCTTTATCTCCAATCCAGTCCTCTCAACTCTTCAATCTCTAGTGTATGCAGATTTCAACCCACTTATAAAGGTTTGGAAAAAAAAAGAGCAAGTATTATTTCACATGATTTATTTTTATCAATAAATGAGATATAGAAACTGTGATGCTATAGACGTTTACACACATAAAACAAACTTTTAAAATTTGATGAACAAACATTTCTTTTACTAACATGTATCAGTAGTACACATTAATGGGTGATAATTAATGTGTTTTTATACATGCATTCAGTATTCCCTGGACAAATTCAACATCCTCCTTTCTTCTCAACTTTTCCATTCTCTAGTAATCATTATTCTACTTTCAGGCAGATTTTTTTTAAAGCTTCTTCTGTTTGTTTTTTTTTTTTTTTCTATCGGCACCGGGGATGGAACTCACAACCATGTGCTTGCAAGGCAGGCATTTATGCTGCTGAGCTAAATCCCCAGCCCTAAAGCTTCTTCTTACGAAAGTGAATTGCAGTATTTGTCCTTCTGCATCTGGCTTATTGCATGTAACATAGCATCCTTCAGTTCCATCCATTTTGCTTCAAGTGACAGGATTTCCTTCTTCACCATGACTGAATAATACTCCAGTGTGTGTGTGTGTGTGTGTGTGTGTGTGTGCATCTCACATTTTCTATACCTAAAATAGACTTTGAACCTAGAAATTTTAACAACAAGGAAACTTAAAGCATTATAGCTTCCTAATTATTTATGCCAGAGACTTACATTTGCAGAAAGGTAGAACAAGCCTTTTAAGAAACTTAGCTTAGTCTTTAAATGTGTTAAAAGTTTAAGGCCTTAAAAATGTAGAAATTTAGAAGCTTAACCTATCCGTACCATTTATTCTTAGAATTTTGGAGATTTAGGAAATTATGTTTTTATTGGAGAAATTTGACACTTGGTGATTTAAAATTATACCTCAATTTTCAAACCTTACGGTGATTCTATTTTCTTCTCTTTCTATTCTACTCTTTGTTCACCCATGCCAACCACACTGGCCTCTGCCTTGCTGTTCCTCTAACACAACAGGCACATCCCTGCCTCAGGAATTTTGCTCCAGTTCTTTCCTCTCCTAGACTTGGTTTACTCATCTCTTGTATTTTCACGAATCCCTACCCTTGAGGCAGTGAGAACATAAGAAAATAAAGACACAAGAGGATGCTTCTACTTACTATCTCCCTCACTTTTAGGAAAAAAATAATCCCCACACAGAATTCAACCTCAAGAACTTGGTCCTCAGCACTCTCAACCTCTTCTTTGCTGGCACAGAGACAGTGAGCACTACACTACGTTACGGAATCCTGCTGCTAATGAAGTATCCTGAGGTGCAAGGTCAGTGTTCAGCATGAACTATTAGTCAGTTACCTCTCGCTCCTAACAGGAAGGAAGACATCATCTTGAAAATCTAGGATCCCATAGCTCTGACTCCTCACCCTTCATATTGAAATGTCTGATGTGGGAGGACACTAGTTTAGTCTTTGACTTGGTGACTGTATTTGTTTCCTATGGCTCCTGGTACCTAGTGTTTTAAACAATATAGGTTTTATTATCTTACAATACAGAGGCCAGATGTTCAGAAGGCTTTCATTAGGCTGAAACCAAGGTTGTTAAGGTTGCACTCTTTCTATTTCAGGGTGCAGGATTTTCTTTCTTTCTTTCTTTCTTTCTTTCTTTCTTTCTTTCTTTCTTTCTTTCTCTCTCTCTCTCTCTCTTTTCTCTCTCTCTCTCTTCCTTTCTTTCCTTATTTTCTGAGACAAGATCTTGCCATGCAATTCAGGATGGCCTTGAACTCACTGTATAGCTTGTGTTGGCCTTGAATTCTGCAATCCTCTTGCCTCAGTCTCTTGAGTGCTAGGATTACAGACATGAGCCACCATGTTTACCTACATGAGTCTTTAAAACCAGTGGTAGAGCATATTTTTTTCTGCTTAAAGCGTTTCTGTTTGCTTTCGTATCACATCTCCTAACTCTACTCTTGTTTCTATTTTATACAGACACATATGACTTTATTAGGGTCAATCTAGACAATCCAGGATAGTCTCTCCATAAAATCCTTAATTTAATGGTATCTTCTTTAAAGTCCTTATGTTATCATACATACATAACATTCACAAGTTTTAGAAATTAGAAAGTGGTTATCTTTGATGGCTATTTGCTTAAATGCATCATCAGAAGCAAATAGAACCATTTTAGTAAATTTTAACCTGACCTATTTGGGTAACTCCAGTGAGGAATTCATTCCTTGCATAAAGAAAATCTCAAAATTGGCCACTCTCTTTACCAATGAAGTTCAAACAAGCCTTTCATGAGTCTATAGTGTTTTCCAGTAAAGGTCAAATGTCCTGCCTGACAGTCAAGGCTCCAGAGTGTGTGCCTCCCATTGTGAGCAATTTATTAAACACTATACCTGTATCAGTTCTTTTTTTTTTCTTAGATAGGGTTTTGCTATGCAGTTCAGGCTGATTTGAACTCATTTTGAAGCCCAGGCTGGCCTTGAACTCCCAGTAATCCTTCCTCCTCAGCTTCCCAAGTACTGGGATTACACACTTGACTGGATATATCAGTTCTTAACTACAGTATAAAGAAGCAATAGAAACACATACAGCCTTCAACTCCAGAGATCTCTTTTATGGAGATAGGGATTATGTCTCCATTTCAAGGTTCTTAACTTTTCTGCTATATTTTATCATCTAGCCAAGGTCTATGAAGAAATTAACCAGGTGATTGGACCACACCGCATGCCAAGTGTGAATGATCGGCCTAAAATGCCCTACACAGATGCTGTCATCCATGAGACACAGAGAATTACAAACATTGTGCCCATGGGTGTCCCTCATATTGTCACCAGGGACACTCACTTCCGAGGATATTTCCTCCCCAAGGTGGGTTTGCATACTCGTGTCCACTCCTTCATCTTTTCCCTCTCCTGTTTTTCTACCCTTTTTGTCCAATACTGATTTCTCCAACTTACTCCTATCTTCATCTCAGGGCACAGATGTGTACCCCTTACTTGGTTCAGTCCTCCAAGAGCCCAAGTACTTCCGCTACCCAGATACCTTTTATCCCCAACATTTCCTGGATGAGCAAGGCCGCTTTAAGAAGATTGAAGCTTTTGTACCCTTTTCTTATGGTAGGTTTCTAGGTTCTAATTACTTCATCACCCAAGTAAGTGCTATAGTTCTCTCTTGAAGTCCCAATCAGAAAGGAGAAGTTGAAAGCAATATTCCAGAATCACAATATCCTAGAATCCCAGTATCAGGAGATATGAGAATCATTGACTCTAATACTTAGAAAAAAAGAAGAAGCTTTTAGAGCAGTAACAGCATAAAAAAAGGGATCAGCAATTTTTTTCTGTTACAAAGAGACACAAACTATTTTAGATTTTGCTAGCCAAATAAATGGTCCTTGTCTGAACTATTCATCTCTACCATTGTGCTGTGAAAGCAGGCACTGACAACAGTTAAACGAATTGTTTTGTATATGAGCCACCAAAATTTATTGACACTGAAATTTAAATTTTATTTAATTTTAAATATCAAAAATGTCATCTAAAAATTCTTTTATCAACTTTTAAAATTATGCAAACCATTCATAGTTTGGGAATGCCCTGCAAGCAGCAGAACATTTACCCCAGTGGCTTTAGGACCCATGGTTTTAGAGCAGGTAGAAAACTTAGGGCACATGTATTATTTGCATTTTTCTTAAAGACAAAAAATGTTAATGTATGAACTGTTTTTTTCTAAACTAAAACCTCAGTACTTGGGTTTAATTGCAGTGTTGGTACTTTGTGATAGATGAGTAGGTTCTGGGTTGCAGTTTTGATACTTATCTTTAAAAGGTCCACCATCACTGTTTTAGAGTAATGGAATTTTAGGTGGAAGCCATGTGGAACCTGGAATTGGAGTAAATGATTTCAGCTCTGATCTGTGAAATGGAGATTAATCTCTTAATGCCTTTGAAAAGATTCTTAACAAACACTAAGCACTATTTAAACATGAGCTCTCAGTTTTTTTCTCTCATCAATGTCTGGCAATAACAGGCATTTGACAATTGACAAACCTTGGAGGAATTGAAATGAACACGGCTTTGAAATCCATGGATCCTTTAGAACCATTTTGCACTGGATTCAATGGAATCCAAACCATCAAAGAAATAGCTGCCATGTGTTGAGACCCTCTAAGTAAAGATCTTAGATAGGCACTAACTGCAAGAACCCACTAAGTCTTGATAATAACCCTACAAAGTAGATATGGCCGTGACATGAGATGTGTGGGGTGGTCATGCCAGCAAGACCCGACGTCTTCATCATCTTGTAGGTGTGAACCATTTTTCCAACGTTTTTTATATCCCCAGGAAAGCGTCTCTGTCTGGGAGAGAGCATGGCTCGTATGGAACTCTTCCTCTACTTCACCTCCATCATTCAGAACTTCTCCTTACATTCC
The DNA here is from genome assembly GCA_004027455.1 of Hydrochoerus hydrochaeris. Taxonomy (NCBI): domain Eukaryota; kingdom Metazoa; phylum Chordata; class Mammalia; order Rodentia; family Hydrochaeridae; genus Hydrochoerus; species Hydrochoerus hydrochaeris. Next base: position 19,842 of record PVLA01004649.1, on the reverse strand, counting down.
CTGGTGCCACCTGATGACATTGATATCTCTCCTCAGTTCTCAGGCTTTGGCAACATCCCCCCAGCTTATCAGCTCCGCATGGTGGCCCGTTGACTATTCCTTATTATTGGTCAAGAGAAGACTCATTAGAAAGCTGAGCTGTACTTTCCTGGGCATACTTACTTCCTCACCTCCCAAAATTCTCATGATTGTAACAGAAAGCTCTCTTACTGCTGTGGGCCCATAGCTCAAAGAAGGTCAACGGCATGTCTTCTATAGCCAGTAGAAGAGCAATGTGCTGACCATGATTTAGGCAAAAACTGGTGTGTTTATAATTAACTTAAATCACCTCTGTTTTTGTTTCTGACTGCACTAAACTCTTGTAGATTCTGTGTTTAGTTGTTTCTTTGTCTTTGTCCTACTATTGATTAAAATAAAGTTAAAATAAATTCCTTTGTGCTTTATTTTCATCCTTACCCTTTCTGCCCCAAATAGCCAAGACAGAAATCAAGGCCATTCAGTGTAACATTTATTGGGTACTGTGTTAGATACTTACTGAGGAATAAAGTACATTTCTCCTCAATTTCATCTTTTCTGATAAATTTGCTTTCCTTGCTGTTCTTAACATAATTCCAAATTCTATGTACTTCTAATTCTATTTTGAAAATTTTTCATAGCTATATTTATTAAGTTTCCAAACCTTACTGATAAAAACCATTCATATTTCATCTCATCAGCCAGGATTTGTCAAATTCCCAGCATGTGCCTGTATACTCCTTAGGGATACATCACTGAACAAAAGAAAACAAAAACTCCTGTCCTAATGGAGCCTACATTCTAGTGGAGGAGGTAGATAACAAAAAATCTTTGGTTACTTTATGTAGAAAAGGCTGCTAGCTACCAGAAGGTGATTGGTTAGCTCACAAAATCAATGGAAATTTTTGGAAGAACAGTCAATGAATGTGAATGGGAAACAAGTGTTGCAGGAGGGGAACAGTGACCAAGGTAATGGTCAGAGCAGTCTGGCAGGGGCTTCTGCACACCCTCCAGGGCATTAAACAGCACTACCATGGAACTGCTGTCACTGTAGACTACTTCATCACTGTGCCTGTGTTTTTGTGTCTTATTCTCAAATTTCAAAGTTCTAGGCGGGATGATCCAGTGTGCCAGATGTTAAAACATTAGGGCACAAGATACAAGCAAATATTAGATAAGAAGATGTCCTGTACGCTGCTGTTTTAATTCTCTCTGTGTCACTCTCTCCTTCCTTCCTTATCTCCCTCTCCCCCCCCCCCACCTTCCTCCTTTACCTCACCTCAAAAATAGACTTCAGTCTACCTGATGCCCTTGTTCCACCTTGTGAGTGGCTGGGAAATATTTTAAGCCATTCAGATTCAAGTTGTCATTTCTGTGATAGTTGACACTATGCTTGGAATCTGGTACACAAACCAAAAAGGAGTTCATTGGTTTTTTTAAATCTTTTTCTTCCTACTCCCCAGAAAACCTCATTCTCCTTCTTATCCATCTCCCCTTCCCATTCTGAGGCTTTCACCCAACAGGAAACTCAAATTCTTTGATTTTTTAAAATAATAGTAATTAGCAGGAGGGCTATGGAGCTAGAGGATGAAGGAGATGAACTGGTGATTGAATTTTCTCATGGTTCCAGAGTACAGTTACTACTCTTCTATTTGGGTAAGGAAAGGTGCCCTCTTGTGTGTCCCACCTGTGTACTGATGCTAATCAAAGGGAAAGAGGAAAATAAATTGTGGCTGAGCTATTAGGGTCTCTCCTCCACTCCGGCCAGCAATACCACATGAGGAGGGAAAGTGCATGCTTCCTGTGCTTCCTGCTGATGGATTGGGACAGAAAGGCTATTGGTGACTCCATGACTTGGTGAGGCTAGCCAGAGTCCAGCTGTTTCTCTCTTCTCTTCCCTAGTCAGAAGCTCCAAACTGCACTGGGGTTGGGGTGGGGGGTAAAGGGACAAATATTCCTATTTAACCATACCCTAAAGATGTATGTCAGCAGGGCTGTGTTCACAGCCCCTGCTACCCTTTTCTCCTAATCCAATGACAAGAGCTCCGATTCATTCCTCTGTGACTGCCCCTACATCCGCCATTACCATTCTTAGTCCTAGAATCATCTGCTCCAGCTCTATGGTTTTTAACAGTATTCTTCTGGGGTCTCAGTGGGTTGCTCCAATGTTAGCTTGCTCCCTCTCTATCTTGTGTGATTCAGCCTCAAGTTTATCTCCGTAACTAAAATTGTATGTTCTCTATTGTTACTAAGTGACATCTCCAGATTTTTTTTTTAAAACTCTCCATGAGTTTTTAAAAAATGTTACAGGTGTTAAAGGTCCCTACTTATAAAAACTTTTGGAGTGACCTTTCAAAAAGCCCAGTTTTGCATACAACTTCTTTTTTCTGCTTTCTGATCTATTGTAAATGTAAACAAGTTTTGTGCATGCTTTTGGAGGGATCAGTACCTGCAAATAGTTGTATGCCAAGGGCAAGCATGCTTTTCTTCTGGTTACAACAGCAGTAGGATTGGCCCCTGTTGCCTGGCCAATAGATAGATTTCTCCATGGCTGGCAGGGGTCCCTGGGCTAGTCATGGCAGAAAGTTGGGGCAGGGTTCATACGCATATGCAGTCTGACCCTGAGATGTTGCAATGCTGTGCTTGCTGTGCGATCCTGGGGAAGGGTGCTTGGGCAGCATGACCTCACACAAGTTGGGGTGGACTGCACTTGTAGCGTGACCCCAGGAGCTAGTTTTCAATTTTCTTTTTCTCTTTATCTCTTTTCAAAAGTATGCATTTTAAAAGATTATGAATAATTCAATATCTGTCCCAAAATGTCACCTCCAGGTTTTATTTTATAAAATTGAGAACCATTATAAAATGGAGTATTACAAAAAAGTTGATGTTTTTCTGTATTTCTTTAAATATGTGAAAGACTGAAAGGCATGTCCTCAAACTTGGTTTTATATCAAAGACAGAAAATAACCAAAGATCCCACATAGCAGTCTACTACTACTCTCACTCTCTCTCTCTCTCTTTCTCAACTTGTATTGGTTTAACTCTGGTGCTAACAACAACAAAAATATTTCTAGTATGTTGGAATATTAGAAAAATTAAGGTTATGATTTACTTAAGAAAAAAAGTGCTAAATAATGTCCCCTGGGAAGAACAATAACTGACTAATGTTTATAGGTATAAACCTCAGACTAAGCAAAGGGATTACTGCATTATAAACCAGTATGGCCAGTGCACCTATAGAAGTGTACCTTGATTTAATGTAATTATGTTATGTGTTCTGTATGTTTTCTTGTGTGTTCATCTGCATGCTAGACTGTTTTAAATTATTGACTAAAGTGCCTGCTGTTGTCTGAAAGGGAAAAACTATATAAGAGAAATTGATTTTTTAAAAAAGCTTTGCTTCTTTGAAACTGCCTAACTTTATAATTGCCTCATGGCTTTGTAATGACTTTCCTGACCCCTGTTACTGCAAGAGCATAACCAGACATACAGGCCTGATTGGACTACAGTACCAAGCTTCACCAACTGGTGAACATTAATCTACCCTTGTAACCGATGATCTCATTGTTAGCTAATCAGAAGAACTGCTAGACTGTTCTGTCCCACTTCTTTACCTCCTACTTGTGCATCATGTAAAAGCCCTAGACCACCAGAGACTGGTGCCTGATATTCTAGGAATGATCCCCATCAGTTCCTGTTGGCGTAAACAAATCAGCCTCCAAATCCTGGGTGTTTCTGCCTGATGTTGCAGCTCAATTTTAAAGAGCTTTTTGAGGGCTTATATAAATTTATTTTTAGTTTTTGCTATTATAGGGGTTCTAGTTCTGTCAGGGGGCAAACAAACAAACAAACAAACAAAAAACACCTGATAACTTAGTTACTTCACTCTCATTGCTGAGACAAAACGCCTGAAGTTAGCAGAAGGAAACCAAAGTTTAACCCAAAGTTAAGAAAGGAAAGATTTATTTAGCAGTTTGTAGAAGTTTCAGTCCATAATAGGCTGGTTCCAAGGTAAGGTGTCATGGCAGGCATCATAGAAGAGAAACAGTCCATGTTGGGCAGAAAGTAGTAAAGCAACAAAGGACGACCACAGCTCTTTCTATCCTTATATCTTATCTAGGCAATTTAGGGCAGGTAGCACTCACATCCTTAATCCTAGTGCCCTCGATCCTAGCATTGCACCATGAATCAATTCCAGTGTCATGTACTGTAGATCCAGCCACATCTGAAAAATCTCTACCTATGACTACATGAGGCTTTGGAGAGACATCTCGACATAAGCCATAACAACTGGGTTTTCAAGGGTCAGAAACTTCAAGGCTCAAAAACTCACCCAAATATTAGAAGGCAAAAAATTTCTAGGCTCAAGTTTACACAAAACTTGCAAATAAGAACCTTAAAGTTTGGTAACATGAAGATTATTGTTGGAGACCACTACAAAGCAGCTCTGAGCAGGATATAAATTTTACTAATTGGCTTTCTATGTTTATTTGTGAGTCTGTTTTAGGCTTCGGCCCCTTGCCTGGCAATGGGAGCTGATTCATAGTAAGTGAACCTCTATGAATCACTGATCTTGGCTGAGGTTTGTAGTAACCAATGAGGCCAATGACACCTCAAAGGGCAAGATAAGGCCACAGCTGAAGACACCTTGACTCCTCCACTAATTAAGTAAATGGAGACAGCAGTTAAAGGAAGTTTACACCTATAGTCTCCATTCTACCATGACTGTTATCTTGGAAATAAGATGGTTCCCCTAAATTGGACTAATTTACAACTTGGAGACTCCCCGGGTCCTGCTCATTTCCTGCCTTTTCTTAGTTTTCTCACCCTTTGTCCGTGGTCCTAATAAAGTAGGCTAATCCAGAGAAGATGGGGTCTTATCCCTTGGAGTCATGAGCTCAACTCAAGGGTTTTGATCCTCTTGGATGGAGCCCCTAAAATTATACAATTTGTCTCTTTTTATTTAACCTCCGCCATACACTTATTTGGAAGATCGGGGATCTAGGGCAAAACCTGATAGGTTATGTTGCATATGACTTAGGTTATGTGTGTTAACTTTCAGGTACATATATTTATATGTTACTCTCCAACAGTTCTGTTTGAGTGGTTATAGGTATAAGTGACCACTCATGTAATTATCCCACATATCTTTCATATGAGTGAGTTAATTTAAATTGGTTGGTATGATAAGAGTAAGATAAGAGTTAATAACAGTTAATAAGAGTAAGATAAGAGTTAATTTCAATTGGTAAGATAAAAATAAAGTCATCTTTAAAACTGGTAACTTTGTCCAGATTGTTTTGCCCAGATTGCTAGCCAACTGGATATTTATCTTTGTCAAAATTGTTTTCAAATGCAATGTCCATTGTTTTCTATGTACAGTAACTTAGAGTTTTGCTTTGGTTGAAAATATAGATAGTTTAAAATGTTAGCTATGCTATGATTTGGTTCAGAGTAATTGTTAAAATGAGAAATAAGTAAATATAAATGGAACTAATGCTTATAAATGTTCATAACACTGTCTGTGCTATCAGTTACTAAATATAAATTCAAATATTGCTGAATTTTAAAAGTTTATATAAAGATAATAGATTTTTGTCTGTTAAATGTGCTTTTATAAATTATATACATGAGTTTTTTTATTTAAAAAGCAAAGAAAACCAAAACAAAACAAAGCAAAAAGGATAGAAATGGTACAGAATTTTTTAAAAAGTAGGAAATTAACAGTTAATACTTTGCACTTGGTTATCCCAGAAACAGTTACTCAGGTTACAAGATTCAGCCATGAAAAAATGATCAAAAAGTCAGACAACAAGAGCACAAACTGTTCTTTTTGATGCACTAACAGAGATTAGTACATACACATATGTATGTTTACCTATGGACATAGAGTCTTTTCCCTTCTTCTTTTCCCCTATCCAAGTAAGTACATAAATGTTTAATATTTTTTTTAAGTTTACTAAAAGTTAAAGTTCTAATAGCATTCTATATTTTATAAATAATAAGTACAAAAATTTTCCCATAAATGGAGGAGTTTGGCTGGAGAAAAAACTGGACAAAACTTTCCTCTGGCTGCAAAAACAGCTCCCTGACCCAATTTGCTTCTGTTTTTCCCCTTGATGGCTGTTTTTTTTTCCTGTCTTATTAGATGTTATTAAAATTTCATTTTTATACATATTTGTTTGGCATAATTAAAAGTTTTTATCTTTAAAAATTTTAAAAATTTATTAGATCATAAAAAAGAATAGTTTTCTTAAGATGTTAAAGCACTTATGGTTAAACTTTAAAAACTAGACTATGAGAAAAAGGCTATATGTTTTATCAAGATAATTTCTTGTGTTTCCACTGTTACATTTTTGGTTACTAAAAAAACCAAGTTTTTCTTTACCAATCATAGTTGTCTAAGGAGTTGAATTTGTGTAGCCTGTTAACAGCTAACAATTATGCTTAGGGAAATTTTGAGACCAAGGGCAGCATAGCATTTTATTATAATAATCATGATGAAACTATTATATTAGAATCATTAGATTTGTATTTCTAAAAATACATTTAAATTCCCATTTTAGTGTGAAATAACTTTTTACCTAGTTGCATTTGTCTAATTACAGAATATTAAGTGATGTAAAGAAACTTTTACCTAGATTTGCTATCTTTTAATACAATGTCATTTAAATAGAATGTGCTTTTTTTATAGATGTCCTTTATAAGTCATCAGTGCCTAATCTGTAGTAGTTGGAGTGATGTAATCTGGACAGCACAGTGTTTAGATACCTGTAACTGTTATAACACAATTACATAACAATCACACCACCATAAACCTGAAAAAGTATTCATGCTGCCTGTTCCATACTGGAGTGGTATGCTCATTTCATCCCAACTAACTGGAACACAAGTAAGGGCAATTTCAATCAAAATTCCAATATCATATCTCACAGAATTAGAGAAAACAACCCTAAAATTCATCTGGAACCAGGAAGGACCTAGAATACTAAAGGCAATTCTGGGCAACAAAGACAAGACAGGGGGCATTACAATACCTGACTGGAAATTATACTACAAAGCTACTATGATAAAAAAAAAAACCAGTGTGGTACTGGCAAATAAACAGATCTGAAGATTAATGGAACAGATTAGAAGATGCAGAAGCAACTCCAGACACACTAAGTCATCTTATCTTTGACAAAGATGTCAAACACTTGTAGTGGAAGAAAGATAGCCTCTTTAATAAATGGTGCTGGAAAAACTGGCTCTGTACATGATGAAGATTAAAATTGGATCCATATTTTTTACCATGCACTAAACTAAATTTGGAATGGATCAAAGATCTAAATGTTAAAACAAACATTAAATCTGAATAGAATAAGTAAAACTCTTGAAGAAATTGGTGTAGGCAAAGATTTTATGAATTAAACCCCAATCACACAGGAACTGTCAGAAAGAATAAACAAATGGGATCTCATCTTATTAGAAAGCTTTAGCACAGCAAGAGAAACCACCAACAGAGTGAAGAGACAACCCATAATGTGGGAAAGTTGTTCCTTGGATGATGGATTACTATCAAGAACATAGAAAAAACTAAAAAAAATCAGACCTCCCAAATTTAAATACCCAAACCAAAAATGGGCATCTAAAGTGAACACACATACTTCTCAGATGAAGAAATACAAATAGCAAATAAATATATGAAAAATATTCAACATCACAGGTCATTTAAGAGATGCAAACTAAAACAACACTAAGGCTCCATCTCACTCCAGGAAGAATGGCCATCATCAAGAAATCAACCAATAACAAATTCTGGAGGTGTTGTGGGGAAAAAAGAGAACCCTTCTCCACTCTTAGTGGCAGTGTAGACTGGCGCAACCACTGTGGAAATGAGTGTGGAGATTCCTCAAAAAATAAGGATTAAAGGTCCCATTTGACTCATGTATTCCCTCTTTGGGTATCTTCCCAAAAGAATTAAAAGCATCATACCACAGTGATTATTACAATCAGTCATGGTAAAACAGTGTAGGTTTTACAGAGCTTTAGATTAACTTAATCAGAAATTAAAGATGATTACCATACTATATCCTATTATTTTCAGGATTACTGCCTGTGCCCTCAAATCTAGTACAAGTAGAATGACTGGAACAGAATATAATATATCTAAGCAGAATGGTGTGAGTAATGTGGATTTTAAATCCTGGTGCACTATTAACAATATAGTGTATTAAGGCCATCTATGTTAGAGATTCTAGTTATCCTTCTCTGCCTCATTCCTGCTATGCTATTTTTCTGCCTGTTTGTCTACTTTTCTCCTTTATTCTACTGCCTGCCCCACTCATTGAGGCCTTTCTGCCACTGTTCCTAAAATCCTGGTATTTTTTTTCTCTCTCTCTAGAATGTCCTTCAGTATTCTCTGTAGTGTTGGATTAATGGTCACAAACTCACCCAGTTCCTCTTTATCATGGAAGCATTTTGTTTCTCCATTAATTTCTAGTGACAGTTTTTCAGGGTACATCAATCTGGGCTGGAGGTTATTTTCTTTTAGGGCTTGGAATACTTCACTCCAAGCTCTTCTTGATCTGATGGTCTGTGTTGAGAAGTCAGTCGTGATTCTGATGATCTTACATTTATAGGCAATCTGTTTCTTTTATCAGATAGCTTTTAATATTCTGTTTTTATATTGAATTTCTGGTATCTTGATTATTATATGTCTGGCTGTAGATCTGTTTTGGTTGTAGGTAGCTGGAGTTCTGTATGCCTCACACAACTGAATGTCATTCTTTTCCCATGCTTGGGAAGTTTTCCTTAATTATTTCTGTGAATAGCCTTTGTAATTCACCTGTATGTATTCCTGCTTCTTCATTCACATTTCTTATTCTAAAATTGTAGATTCTTTTGTCATCTTCTAGCCTTTGTATTGTTACTGCCTGTTTCCTTGTTATTTTTAAGAGATCTTTCCTTTCATGATCACACATTGCGAACTTGTCTTCAAGTTTTGATAGTCTATCCTTAGTTTCTTTTAAGGCATTTTGCCAGCTTTCAATGGAGTTTTTAATTTCCTGGTAATTTCTTTGAGTCTGCTTCATGTATTCTATATTTTCTTTATATTCTTTATCAAATGTTTCTCTCCTTTTTATGTGTTCCTCCCTTCTTCTGTCTGTATCTTCCTGAGAGATGCTTCCTGAGAGCATTTCTTTGATTACTCTACTCATATCCTGCTTTACCTGAGGTAATATTTCAATTTTGAGCTCATCTACAAGGTCCCAAAGATATCTCTTAATATCTATTGAAGCCATGTCTGATGTTGTGTGTTTGCCGCCCTCAGTCTCCCTTGTTTTTCCTTCTCCTGGATCAGGGCTCTCAGGGTTCTGGGCTGGGGGCCTCCTTCTGCCTCTCTCTCCTGTCATGGTCCTGGCTTCCTTCACACAGGTTACAGTGCAAGTCCCAGCCCACTTCCCTGTTGGCCATGTTTCCTCTGAAGCATGCTGGCGAGGGACCTCCACCCTCTCCGGCCTGCTCTTGTCACTGAGACATAAGCGGTGGCTGCATATGCCTGCCCCTCCCCACTGGGCCAGCCAAACTTCAGGGGCCTTCACCTGGTTAGTGCTTGCTAGGTGCAGGGAATTGATTTGGGATGGCTCATTGGGTCCTGGCCAGGGGTGTGGCCCAGTTCAAGAAAATCACATGAATCTGCTCTGGGAGGGAGGAACCAATTGAAGTCACTGTTGCTCCCAGTTCAGGCTCCTCCTGCAAGATTCCAACATGTCACCCATTTGATCGTGCCCTTCCTGTGTGGTGTGTCTTGATCCCAGCACTGACTATGGATTAATGAAGGTCCCTTTGCCGGCTCTGCTCTCCATTGGGTTCACCAACCCCCGACTTCAGCGCTGCTGTGCTTCCAGTGAGTGTTGGCAGCTCCGCCAGCCACCGTGGAGTCAGGCCATTGCAAATGCTGTGTCCTGTAATTTTTAGCTGTTTCAGTTGTAGTCCCGACATATTTGATGAGCTTTTTTACGTTTTAGTTTCTTCCTGTGTCAAGAGGATCCATCTCCCTCTGTCTGGGTGTCTCCAGGGTGTTTTATTCTGGCATATGAGTTGTTTCTCCCGAGAGGCTTTGTATTTTGTTGCTCACTGATTGGCCATCTTGTCTTCTTCTCCAAGAATGTTATTCTTAATAGTATTATAAAATTAAATGCTAGGAATTAACTTAATCAAAGAAGTGAAAGACCTCTAACAATGGAAAATATACAACTCTGAAAGAAAAAAAATCTGAGTTTATCAGAAAATGGAAAGACATTCCCCGTTCCTGAATAGAAAGAACCAATATTGTCAAAATGACTGTACTCATTATAACTGACACATGGATTTAATGCAATCTCAAAGCACCAATAGTATTTCTCACAAAATAGAAAAACAATCCCAAAATTCATATAGAATCAGAAGAGATCCAGAATAGCAAGAGCAATTCTGGATGATAAAAGAAAGCAGATTTCAAGTTATAGTACAAAACTACAGTCATAAAAACAGCATGACATTAGCACAAAAACAGAGGTGCATTAGTGGGACAGAATAGAATATACAAATTCAAATTAACTCTAGACATATTCAGCCACCTGATCTTTGACAAAGGAACCAAAAACATGCTGGAGGAAATAAGGCTACTTTGGCAAATGGTGCTAGAAAAACTGGCTATCCACATACAGAAAACTGCAGCTTAACCCATACCCTTCACCATGTATTAACTAAAATAAAATGGATCAAAGATTTCAATATCAAAAAAGGAAACAACCTGCTGGAAGATAAGATAGACAAAGGTCTTGAAGTCACAGGTACAGACCAGGAGTTTCTAAGCAGAACCCTAAAGACAGAACTAAGATCAAGAATCAACAAATGGAATTATAGCCAGTTTAAAAGGTTCTGCACAGCAAAGAAGACAACCAACAGAGTGAAGAGACAACCTACAGAATGTAAAAAAAAGGACAACTAATTCTTCTACAACAAGAAGGAGAAATAGCCCATAAATGAATGAAAAATTGTTTAACATCACTGACTATTAGAGAAAGACAAGTGTAAACATCACTGGTATTTCATCTGACTCCCGCAAGAATGGCAAATATCAAGAAATCAAAACTCAAAAGCTGGTGAGGTTGTGGTGAAAAAGCAACCTTCTATTATTGTTGGTGGGAATGTAAACTATAAAACCATTACAATCAGTATGAAGATTCCTTTAAAAACTAAAAGTAGAAATTCCATTCAACCCAGATATTCCCCTGCTAGGTATCTTCTCAAAAGAGTTAAAGTCATCATATTATGGAGATACCAGTGTTTATAGCAAGATTTATACATAGAATTTGGATTTCTTCTCTGTCTCCTTTTTGATATTTTACTACTATTCTTAACAGGTACTATAAGCAATTATTCTAAACTCACTCCTCTGTTTCTCAAATTAGAAATACTGCCAAGTTTCTCTTTGGGTTTTTGCCACCTTACAAGATGTCTTGATGCCCTGCCTTCAGAACAAAATCCACTTTTAACAAAAGAAAAAAATTAGAAATCATCTTTTTCCTCTAAGTATCCACAAGTCCCCTGCTCCAGTGACTTCAAGGAATTGGTGGAGTGTTTTTTTTGTAATGTTTTATTTAGGATTTATATTTGGAAGCTTTATCCAGTGAAGCTACTCAACCACTCCCAGAGACAGAAACTCCTTAGTGCAGGTCATGACACCTTTATGCTCACAAAAATATTCTTTCTCATTTGCAAGACAAATACCATATAATCTCCCTGAGATGTAGAATCTTAAAAAAGCTGAACTCATAGGCAAATAGGATGGTGGTTACCAGGGACTGAGGTAGGAGGATTGGGAAAGATGTTGGTCAAAGGATTCAAATGTGAGTCAAACAAAAGGAATGTTGCAAGGATCTATTGTACAGCAATTGAATTATTTTGTTATAAATAATAACAATGTATTGTAGTTTTCAATATTTATTTTTTATTAGTATGTGTTTGCAGTGCACAATGCTTCCATTCATTGTGGGAAGTTGGTACATGGGCATAACACACCCTAATTCTTTTCCATTACCTTGCCCCTCTCCATCCTCTCTCCCTCTGTCTCTTGATCCCCTTCCCATTTAAGAAAGACCTATCTCACTACTTCCTATCATCTATATTTTATTTTGTTCTTTATTTAAATTTTGGATTTTTCATATAAGAGAAACCATGTGTTAGTCAAGCTTGTGCATCTGATTTATTTTACTTAACATTATAGTCTCAAGTTGCCTTCATTTTCCTTCAAGTGATTTAAGTGTATTCTGCTTTATGGCAGTAATACTCCATTGGATATAAATACTACACTTTATCTACTCTCCTGTTAAGAAATAAGATATTTCATGATTTCACTATTATGAGTTGTGCTGCTATAAACGTAGATATGCACTGTCTTTAACTCAAGAGGATACCTAGAAAGTTGAATAGAATTTCTATTTTTAATTTTTGAGGAATCTCCATACTGCAATTTTTAAAATAGCTGAGGGATTTTGAGTGTTCTCACCACAAAAATAAGAATATGAAGTAGTACCTATATTAATTAACTTGAATTTTCCATTTTGCAGTATATACCCATATTAAAACATTGCTATATACCATAATATGTAGACTTTTTGTTAATTAAAAATATAAAAACTTAAAGGATGGGGATTTAGCTCAGCAGCATAAGCACCTGCCTGGCAAGCATGAGGCTGTGAGTTTGACCCCTAAAATCTTTATCTTAAAAATCCTTCCTCCTTTAAGTCTGTCTCCTTAATCCCCATCATCTATGAGAGCTTTCCCCCCACTCTTCCTGTTCTGCATCCTCCCACTGTCCTAGCTGGGAGGCATACCTGTGCTATCAGCACAAACTGTCCAAACAACCAGACAGGAAGTGGCACCATCCATGCAGCTCCTGAGGTTCTTAGGGTTAAGGACCAAAAGAGGATGAGAAAAAAAAGGAAGAGACAAAGCTGGGGTCAGGTGGAGTCCTTACTCTCCTGGTGGGAGGAAAGGAACTGCTCAATCAATGCAGCATGTAGATTTACATACCAGGAAAGATGATATGAATTTCAGGCCTTCTGCCTAGCAACCCATTACTAGGATTGTCTAAGGGGCTTGATGTTTTTCTGGGCTACAACAACTTCTTCACGGGACTGACCTGGGCACTCTTTGTTTTCTGGTAGGGTCACATCTGGTTCATGCCCTAGGTCAATTTCCAGCTTCAACAGCTCTCAACAAGTAAGTACTTTGACTTTCTTCTTTTCTCTGTTCTTCACACCATTTCATCTGGTTCTCCTAAAACCACACTGTAATCCTGGCCATCACTCTGAAATCTGAAACAAACTTTTCACACTGACAACTCCTATTCTCTAGGTCCATAACCTCATTGCCAGTGGCCTGGGTGCAACACTGTTCTACCAGGTATTTGGGAAAAGTGCCAGTGTTTTACTTCAGATTTTCAGGGTAGTTTTGCAAGAACCACAGAAGTTTAGCAGTTTTCTTTTTAAAATTTTTTTTTTATTTTAAAGAGAATTAAACAAAAGAGGACAGATAAACAGACCAGAACAGAACAATGTAAGCAACACAGCACTTCACAACAAGACAATTCGATATTAACAGTAGCTATCATAATGTCTCTTTCTTTGAAATAGTTGAGCTTAGCTTTACACACAATAATGTCAAACATAACAAAATAGAATAAAATCACTTAAGAGATTGAAAATATTGCAAGGGATTCTAAACCAAATAACTGAAGATGGACAAAGGCTATTATATTATCTCATTTTCTATAAAAAATTTGTTTATACTATCACACATATTAAAATCCAATATGACACAACATGATAGAACCAGTGGTAATAGAAAAATAAGAGCATGGTAGGACTTCAGAGCAAGATGATATTAAATCAACAATGGCTGCCATATTGTCTTTTCTTCAAACTATTCATACCATCACATATATTAAGATCAAACAAAACAGAATAAAACCGTTCCAACCAATGAATGAAAATATAAGACTTCACAGTAATATAATGGTGAACCATGATTACCATAAAATCTTATGTACTCTTACCATTTCTAACACTAGGGAGACTATATGGTATTTATACATGTGAGTTTGATTTATTTCACTTATGAGTATAGATTCAAGATGCATCCATTTATTTATAAATATCTCAATGTGATCATTCTTTATAGCTGAGTAGTACTCCATTGTATAAAAGTACCACAATTTTTTCTATCCATTCCTCAGTTGATGGGCACTTGAGCTGTTTCCAAGATCTGGCTACTATAAATTGTGCTGCTATAAACATGGGTGCACATATATAACTGTGGTAAGATGTTTTCAGTTCTGAGAATATGCCTAAGAGTGGAATAGCTGGGTCAAATGGGACCTCCAACCCCAGCTTTCTGAGGAATCTCCAGATTGACCTCCACAGTGGTTGCACCAGTTTACACTCCCACCAACAGTGCAGAAGAGTTCCTTTTTCCCCACAGCCTCTCTAGCATTTTTTGTTGGTAGTTTTCTTAATCCTGGCCATTCATTCTGGAGTGAGATGGAATCTCAGTGTGGTTTTAATTTGCGTTTCTCTAATGACCAATGATGATGGACATTTTTTCATGTATTTATTTGCAATTCATATTTCTCCATCTGAGAACTGTGTGTTCATCTCAGATGCCCATTTTTGGACTGGGTGTTTGAATTTTGGGGGTCCGATTTTTTTTTAATTCTTTATAAGTTCTAGACAAAAGTCCTTTGTCTGAGGGACAGTTCACTAAGATTTTTTCCCAGTTTGTGGGTTTTGTTTTCACTCTGCTAGAGATTTCTTTGGACATGCAGAAACTCTTTAATAAGACGTGATCCCAGTTATTGATTCTGGGAAGTATTTCCCATGCAGTTTGGTTCTTGTTCATGAATTCTCATTTTGAAATATTCAGACTGATATTATGTTTTGTTTTTTTTTATCGGTACCAGGGATCGAACTCATGACCACACTCTTGCAAGGCAGGCACTTATGCTACTGAGCTAAATCCCCAGCCCCTCTTGTTCATGAATTCTCTACCAACCCCTATGTCTTCAAGATTTTTACCTACTTTGTCTTCCAACAGATTTAGGGTTTTGTTTTAATATTTAGATCTTTGATCCATTTAGATTTTAGTTTAGTACATGGTGATAGGCATGGGTCTAATTTTAGTTTTTGGCATACAGAAAGCCAGTTCTTCCAGCACCATTTATTAAAGAGACTATTGTTCTTCCAGTGAACATGCTTGACCCCTTTATCAAAGATAAGGTAGCTGAGTGTGTTTGTAGTTGTATCTTCTACTCTATTCCATTGATCTTCAGGTCTGTTTTTATTCCAATATCATGTTGATTTTATATGGTAGCTTTGTAGTATAACTTCAAGTCAGGGATTGTGATGCCTCCTGCCTTGGCTTTGCTGCTTAGAACTGCCTTTGCTATACTAGGTCTCTTCTGGTTTCAGATGAATTTTAGGAGTGATTTCTCTAGATGTATGAGGTATCTTAGTGGTATTTTCATTGGGATTGCATTGAATCTGTATAACAATTTTGGGAGAATGGCCATTTTCACAATATTTATTCTTCCTACCTTTAACAAGGGATGTCTTTCCATTTTCTGAGGTCCTCTTCAATTTCTTTTTTCAGGGTATTATAATTTTCCATGCATATCACCATGCACAAAGCTAAAGTCTAAATGGATTAAAGAACTCAATTATAAAACAGAAACACTAAATCTACTGGAAGACAAGGTAGGTAGAAGTCTCGGAGACATATGGGCAGGCAGAGAATTCATGAACAAAATGCAAACTGCACGGGAAATACCTCAAAGAATCGACAAATGGGATCTCACATTATTGAAAAGTTTCTGCACTTCAAAGGAAATCACCAACAGAGTGAAAAGAAAACTAACAGTTTGGGAAAGAATCTTAACCAGCAACCCCTCAGACAAAGGACTTGTGTACAGAATATATAAAGAATTAAAAAACATCGAGCCCCCCAAATTCAAAGACCCTCTTCAAAAATGGGCATCTGAGATGAACACACAGTTCTCAGAGAAAGATATACAAATGGCAAACAAATACATGAAGAAATGTTCACCATCACTGGTCATTCGAGAAATTCAAATTGAAACAGCATTGAGATTCCACCTCACTCTGGAAAGAATAGCTGCCATCAAGAAATCAACTGATAACAAATGTTGGCGAGGCTGTGGGGAAAAAGGAACACTGCTCCACTGTTGGTGGGAATGTAGACTGGTGCAACTATTATGGAAATCCATATGGAGAATACTCAGTAGACTAGGATTGGAAGCCCCATTCAATCCAGCTATCCCCCTCCTGGGTATTTTACCCAAAGAACTGAAAAGTTCATATCACAGTAATATATGTGCACTCATGTTCATAGCTGCACAATTTGTGATGGCTAAATCCTGGAAACAACCAAGATGCCCATCAACTGCAGAGTGGATGAAAAAGATGTGGCATTTTTATACAATGGAATATTACTCAGCTATAAAAAGGATGATCTTGAGGCCTTCCTAGGCAAATGGAGACAACTTGAGAGTATCCTCATTAGTGAAATAAATAAGAATAATGTTTATAAATATCACATTGTGTCTCTGGTGTAAAAAATAAATAAGAACTGCAAGAGTAAAAAACCAAAATGTGTAATTGCTATTGTAAAAAAGAGAGGAAAGGAAAGTGCTCTAAAGGATATAACTGCATGTATGTTTGAGTGCGTAAAATAGGTGACCACATTGCTGAATATTTGTTGGATCTTTGAACAGAACTGTTTGTAGTCTGACTGTTTGAATATTTCCTATGTACTCTTTAATTTTGTAACTTGAAAAACTACATCCAGGATGACAGTATGTAATTTATAAATTACTTATTTCTTAGTGGGGCTTTTTCTCATTTTCTTTTTTCTTTCTTTCTTTTAGAATTCTGTACTGTTGCTACCCTTTTTTCTGTTTTGCTTTTTTTTCTTCTCTTTAAATAAAATTTTAAAAATATATAATTGCTATTGTAAAAAAAGAGGAAATAAGAAGTTCTATAAAAGATATAACTGCATGTATGTTTAGGTGTGTGGGATTGATAACCATGATCAGTTTGAACTCTCACTGCTTGAGTGTCTACTTTGTGTGCTTTAATTTTGCAACTTGAATAACTATTTCTAAAAGAACAATATGTAATTTATCAACTAGTGAAAAAAAAAAGCAAAGAAAAGTGTACATTGGTGCAACTACTGTGGAAATCAGTGTGAACATTCTTTAAAAACTAGGATTGGAGGATACATTTGACACAGCCATTACCCTGCCAGGTTTCTTCCCAGAAGCATTAAAAACATTTTACCACCGTGACATAATGTGCAACATGTTTGTAGTAGTGCAATTTGTAGTAGCTAGATCTTGGAAACAACCCAAATGCCCAATGAAAGAAGAATGGATAAAAAAGATGCATTTTTTTTTACAGTGGAGTCCTACTCAGCCATAAAGAAGGATACACTTGAGGCTTTTGTAGGTAAATTGATGCACTAGAGACCATACTCACAAGTGAAATAAATCAGACTTGGTTATGTGAACATTGTATTGCCTCCCTACTGTAAGAATTTATACATATGAATATAATTATAATATAATATATAGCATATATATGAATATATGATGGTTAAGATTTTTAAAAAACAGAAAATTGGAATACATGGTTTTTATCTCAATCTGATAAAAGCTATCTATGACATACAAATGCCAGTATCATACTAAATGAACAAGAACTGAAAACTTTCACTGTAAAATCAGGAATAAGGCAAGGATATCCACTACCATCACTTCTGTTCAATACAGCTCTGGAAACATTAGCCAGAGCAATTAGACAAGAGAGAAATAAGAGGAATAAAGATAGAAGAGGAAAGAGTTAAATTTTCGTTATTCACAGATGACATGACACTCTACAAAAATGACTTCAAAACCTCTACCTAAAGACTTCTATATTTAACAACCAAATTCAGTGGTATAGCTGGATACAAAGTCAACACTCAAATGTCAATAGAATTCCTGTACACAAACAAGATAGTCACTGAGCAAGAAATCAGGAAATTACAGAGAGAGAAAGAAAGAGAGAAAAATAGAGAGAAATATTTAAGCATTGATCTAATAGAAGAATAAAAGATTGATACATTGAATCCTACAATAGTCTGAAAAAAAAAACTACAAATGAGGTCAGAAAATGGAACGACATCCCTTACTCTTGGATAATAAGAACTAACATAGTGAAAATGGCCATAATCCCAAAATTCTTTCACAGATTTAATGCAATTCCAATCAAAATATCACTGGCATGCCTCACGTAATTGGGAAAACATCTCTAAATTTCATTTGGAACCAGAAGTGACCTAGAATAGCAAAAGCAATTCTGGACAAAAAATAAAAGACAGGAGGCATCACAATCCCTGACTTGAAATTATGCTACAAAGCTACTGCAATAAAATCATCATGGTACTTACAAAAAGAAGTAAGTCAATAAATAGATAAACAGACCTCAGGATGAGTGGAACAGATTAGAATACACAGACACAATTACAAACACACTCAGCCACCTTGTTTCAAAAAGGGTCCAAACTTGTTCACTGGAATAAAGATAGTCTCCTTTATAAATGATGTTGGAAAAATGGGCTGATTACATGCCAAAGACAAAAGTTAGATCCATGTCTGTTACCATGCACTAAACCAAAGTATAAATGCATCAAGGATCTAAATATTAAGGTAGAAATGCTAAGTATACTGAAAGAGAAATAGGAAGAAATCTTAGAGACAGAGTTGTAGGCAGAGACTGCAAGAAAAAAAAACCCTGAAACTGCATGGAAAGTACTTCAAAGAATCAACAACTGGGATCTCATCTTATTAAAAAGCTTATACACATCAAAGAAATCACCAACAGAGGGAAAAGGCAACTCACAAATTGAGAAAAAAATTTTAGCCAATTTTTCCTCACACAAAGCACTTCTATCTACAGTGTGTAAGGGATTGAGTAAAACAGATCTTCTAAACTTAAAGACCCAATCCAAAACTGGGCATGTGTCATAATACACACTTTGTAGATGAAGAAAAACAAATGACAAATAGATACATGAAAAAATAACCGACATCATTTTGGTTTTTCAAGAAATGCAAATTAAAACAACACAGATTCCATCTCACTCTAAAGAGAGTGACTATCATCAAGAAATCAACCAATAACAAATTCTAAAGGGACTGTGGGGAAAAAGGAATTCTTATCCACTGTTGGTGGGTGTATAGACCAGTGCAACCAATGTGTAAATGAGTGTGGGGATTCATCAAAACCTAGAATTAGAAGTCCCATTTGACCCAGCTACTCCCCTACTGGGTATCTTTCCAGAAGAATTACAAACATCATACCACAGTGATATACATAAACTTTTTTATAGCAATACAATTTGTAATAGCTAAATCTTGGAAACAGTCTGAATGTCCAGCAACTAAGGAATGGATTAAAAAATGTGGTCTTTTTACACAATGGAGTACCACTCAGCCATAAGGAAAGATATAGTTAAAATTTTTATAGGTAAATGAATGCAATTTGTGACTATACTCATACGTGAAATAAATCAGAGTCACATTTGTAAACATATTCTCTCCCTGGCGTGAGAACCTGAAAGAGTAAATAAGCTGTAAAATGGACAATAGATATTGTGAAATGGAAAGAAATTGTTCAAAAGGAAAAAGGAACTAGGATAGGGAAAAGGGAGAAGGAAAGAAGGGAAAAAACATGCAAGCTA